>JAMZAV010003009.1:0-165502 GCA_024449915.1 Sweltsa coloradensis
CTAGGCAGCTCCGTAACTTTACGATTTCTTTCGCACTCCGAAATTCCCGTCTCCAGCGCACTTGCCTCTCGTCAAGTCCATTGGCATTTTAACCCCCCTTATGCCAATAATTTCGGCGGCCTCTGGAGCAGTATTAAATCTGCCAAAGCTCTGCTCTACCGGCTCATTGGAGACACCTCCCTCACTCATGAGGAGTATGCCACTTTATTCGCTCGCATTGAGGCCGTGCTCAATAGCCGTCCTCTATGTGCCCACTCCGGTGACCCTGCTGAAGGTATCAATTATCTTAGTCCTGGTCACTTTCTTATCGGTGCTCCCCTTCTTTCTCCCCCTGAACGTCTCCTGGACGACAACGTCAAGCCCTTGGCTCGTTGGCATCGTGTTCGACAGCTTCACCAGACCTTCTGGAACCGCTGGTCGAACGAATATCTGCATACGCTAATGCAGCGTAGCAAGTGGGTTCGTGGAAGCTCCACGCTGAAGGTAGGAGACGTAGTTTTTTTCTTTTCGCCCTCTACTAGTCCTCTTTCTTGGCCGATCGGGCGTGTGGAAAATCTCTTCCCCGGTCGTGATGGTGTTTCCCGCGTCGCCTCAATACGTTCGGCGTCCGGTGTTCATACCAGACCAGTCAATAAACTGGTAACGCTTCCTTCTGCTTAACTGCGAAGAGAGCTTCTCGTATCGTTTCTTTTGTTTGTTTTTTGTTTTGGGTTTTCGTATTAGTTTTAGAAAAATGGTTTTCGTTCATTTTTGGTGGGCGGTATGTATGCGCCAGTGTTCTTATTAGTTAGTTCTAGTTTTGTATTTTTTTCTATGCATCATTCTGTCTTGTTGTTTCACCCTGTGTTTCCCCTCTTTCCCCTACTTAACCAGTTTTCGTTATCTGTTCTTGCCCTGACTTTGCGTCAGTCTGGTCGTTGTCTGCCTACCTCCGTAGGACACAGTTCGTCTCTCGCCTGCTCAGAGAGCAGCTCAAACCTTTTCAGTCTACCTTTTCTCAGTGCAACAGTGCAAACAGTGATCAGTTATTTTCAATCTGTCAGTTCTCCATTACTTCAAGTCCGTTGCTGCGCTGTCTGCCACGCCTCCTTCGAGTTTCTCTTCCGTTGCTGTCCTGGCTCAACATCTTGCGCAGGCATTTACTCTTCCTATCTTCTTCTTCTTTAACTCGAGTTCTTTAATCTTTTTTCTATCTCCTGCGGTGGGCACTCCCAACTTTAGCCCACTGCGCCGCCCACTTACTGGCTACGTTATCTCAAGCCCATACAACAATCTGGGTAAGTTTTACTTTTGATTCATTTTCTACAATTTACAGTCCACTATTATTCTACCTCAGGCCTCGGCCTTAACAGATGTGTTATGATGAGGATATAAAGGTTAGACTGTCAGCTGAACTTCAAAAGCAGTTCAAGGTTGAAGATCTTGGTGAGGCAAGCGACTAGGTATGAGAATTAGGAGAGATTGGGAAAAGGGTACAACTTTCTTAGATCAAGAACAATACCTATCTAGTGTTTTGGATCGTTTCGTTTGGTTCTTTTGAGCATGAACCAAACTTCCTCGCATTGCAGGATTGCTGCCTCAATTGCATCAACCTTCCAGGAGAAGTACCATGTTTAACCTGCACACCTGGAAATTCAAGACAAAAAAATTTCATGCGCCTGACCCAGACCCCAGACCAAACCGCTACCTACTTTTAGAAAATACGATTGTTAACGCTAACGCCGTGTTGTTGTCAGGAAGATTTACAGTATGAGACTTTTTGGAGACAACTAGCTATTGGGCGTTATCGATATATGACAACCAAGTCACAGTGGTGGAGCGGGGCGTCGCCGTGGCCGAAGACGAACATTCCAGTTTGGATCTCGCTGATATTGCAATACCTCAACCAGCCATTCAACAACAGGCAGGACCCACTAATCAAAAACAGGCAGGACCCGCAACATTCAGCAACCATTGATAAGTGGAGTTATTTATAGTTCTTTTGGTGGAAACGTTCATTAAAATCATCTTTTTAATTGAATATTGCTAAACGTCTCATATTTGTAAACATACATCATTTATTTACTATAATTTGAAACCAAAAAAATAATTTCGGCACGCAAATAGAGCCCAAGTACAACAGTTATTCGATAACCAACACCTTTTTAGCCGCCATTTTCCAATATGGCAGCCGAAGCTCCAGTCCGATAGTAGGGGAGTTTTAGTATGTTGATTAGTATTATGGTAACTGCAAAACATGATGCAGAAACAATGGCTACATGACTGGGCGACATGAAGAAGACAACGATTCGAGCATGCAAACTAACAGTCTCTTTCACGTATTCGCCCATCATCAAAATTGCTCCGACTTCTTCTGTAGGGGACCGAAAGGTCGCAGGGGGAATTATGGATAAAAATCACAGTGACTCGCAGACTCGTTGAAACGCAGAGAGCCTGTTGAAGACGTTTACAATAATCGGCAGAGTATTTTATTCGGCATGACTAAAACAGTGGGTAACAAAAAGTCAGCTTAAGCCTCAACGGGGTATTCAGCTAAAACCTTGCTTCCGTGTTTCAAAAACAACTCACACACTCCATTTATAGACTCCACAAGACCATGTTTGGAAACAATCCGAGTACTTACAGCAAACGAAGGGGGAGCAGCGCAGGAAGAGGAGAACATTACTTCCATTATGATATTTATTGGATATTGCTTAACGTCTCATTTTTATGCAACTTGGCTAACCCAGACAAAGGGGAGGGACGTAAGGGATGACACGGGGGGAAAAGGGGGTGGACACTGGACAGGCCTGTTTTTTTATTGGATATTGCTTACGCTCATATTTGTGCAACTTGGCTAATCGAGACGAAGGGAGGGACGTAGGGATGACGCGGGGGGACAAGGGGTGGAAGGCTGTTCTGGTCAGAACCAGCCAAACATATGGGGAGGGCAGGGGTTCCCCCACGTCGTGGTCGTCTCCGTCTGTGTCATCATCCGTCCTGTGTTGTCTTTGTCGTCGCCGTCGGGGAGGTAGTAAAAGGGGAAAGGGTTCCCCGACGACGCCCCAGAGCTCGCCATTAGTTTCAGGGAGTGAAACTCCCCTATTCACGGGCCAAACCGCGAGAAGTTTTTTTTTTTGATATTGCTTTACGTCTCATATATATGCAACTTGGCTAATCGAGACGAAGGGAGGGACGTAAGGGATGACGCGGGGGGACAAGGGGTGGACAGGCCTGTGCTGGTCAGAACCAGCCACAAGCATATGGGGAGGGCAGGGGTTCCCCCACGTCGTGGTCGTCTCCGTCTGTGTCATTATCCGTCCGTGTTGTCTTTGTCGTCGCCGTCGGGGAGGTAGTCAAAGGGAAGGGGTTCCCCGACGACGACCCAGAGGTGTCGAGTTGGAATTTGAAGGCCCCGGACAGGCTTGTGGCTGGTTCTGACCTGGACAGGCCTGTGCTGGTCAGAACCAGCCACAAGCATATGGGGAGGGCAGGGGTTCCCCCACGTCGTGGTCGTTTTCGTCCGTGTCGTTATCCGTCCATGACTTCAAAATAGAAAAGAATATCGTCGACAAAAGCTGTTTACACAAAAAAAACAACGTCAGCCCCTGACAAAAGACTGTGGCCCAAACGCTGAGCAACCAGACATGCCAGAAACTATTTTCAAAGAGAGGTGTGATGAGTTTTTCTAATGACTAAAACGCACGCTCAAAGAGCTCTGTCAGCTGGAGAGAGATACTGTTACCCAGAGTAATAGTGGCGCTGGACCGAGGAGCGCCGTCGACTCCTGACAGCGTCAATGTTTGGTCAAGTCTTCAACCTCCGTGAAACCACTCATTGCAAAAATACTATGCTTTACAGTAGGGAGTTGCATTCAAAAGCAACTGACTTCGGAAAGGAACATGCAGATGATGCTATCAAGGTAATGGAGCAGCTACTTGGCCTACAGGACTGCAAGAATCGACGGGCGGTCTTTTAATCTGTGTTATAAAGCGGTCTTAGCATATTCATATTTAATCTGTGTTATAAACGTTTATCATTAAAGACCTATATTTATAAACTGATGACACAACAAAACACAGTGAACGGTTACACGTTAGCCAACGTATATAATAATTAGGACTCCATACCTCTTAGTCTGAACCAGCAAACAGCTGAGATTGCCCAGGCTCGTGTTCATGTGGAGCGAGTATTCCAACGCCCAAAGATTTCAAAATCCTGAAACATCAACTTGCATGAAATTTAGTTCCATGAATTGATGACAAAATAACAGTTGTGGTAGGTCTAGTAAACTTGTCAAAGACAATTCTTGCATCTGACAATTTTCTCAAATCATAACAAGATCTGTTGTGTTTAATATCGTAGGGATGATCGAACCTTGCGTTTAGTGGTTCTGAACAACTTGAAATTCAGCTCGAAAAAAGTTACGAACTTCGAACCCAAAATCCTAGGCTAGGTAGCTACATGGTTAGTTTGGGGCTCTAGGCTCTTCAGCAACGAACTTGTCTTGACAGAGCGACAACCAACCAAAGATCGATATTTTTAATAGGAATATAGCAATCAGTGGATGGACAGTGCGAACACCCGCGAATCAACGCCAGAATCAACAAGGCCGATTCATACAACTCTAAATTTACTCTGTGCTTCGTTGCTAGGACGATCCAAAGTCCCTTTTAAAAAACCCCTAAGACACGAACTGATGGACTTAAGTCCAAATCAGAAGTTAAAAAAACTACTGACTTTAGCGGGAATCGAACCCTGAACCTTCTGCATTGGAAGCAGATACGCTAACAACAAGACCAACGAGCCACACACAAGACCAACGAGCCACATATTTATGCAACTTGGCTAATCGAGACGAAGGGAGGGACGTAAGGGATGGAACAAAAGGGTAGGGACATGTTCCAAGATGACGCGATGCGCAGAACTTGATGAAACGCGTCTGCGGGAATGCCAGACCACTGTAAGAAAAAATATCCTTTGACAACGGGCAGAAGCCAACAAAATATTCAATACAATTTCAATTTATAACAATAACTGTACAATATTAAACAGAACGATGCTAGGGCATTACATCAGTAATAAAACTAGAAGGCCTTCAGTGTGGACAGAACATACATTCATTTGAAGGTAACAAACAACTAACTGAAAATATTCAGCAGAAAAAGATGCCAACGACAAACTCTGCAGGCCAAACAAGAACAGAACGAAAAGCTCCTCCGATTGGCAGCACAAGCACTACAAGCCTTGAGACCCCATGGGTTTAAACGGTATTTCATCCTTCTTTATGGCAAAATGGTTCGACTCGACCTGAAAGAAAGGGAGGTGCGAGGGTTTCCAAAAGAACACCGTAGTGACGTCATCAATAGAAGATCATATTAGGTCATTGAAGTGGAGAGAAAACCACTAAGGACGATGAAAAAGTGTGCGGAGTTATCTACTACCAGAACTTTCATTAAAGAAATTGTGGATGATGTGGTAAGTGTTGAGAGCAGGCGATGGAAAATTAACTGCATCTTACTCAAAGTACAGCCAAGTATTTAAGGTGTCTCTTTCAAGTGAAAATTTGACCAAAATGTAATGGTTTCGTACTTCCACGATTACAACGAAATGGCTCGACCGATCAATATAGAATTTTTGGAGTAGTTAGATAATAGTTAAATGCTTGATAAGTATTGATCAGAATACCAATATTACTTTCCATTTCCCCCCAAAAAAATCAAGAAAAAACGAATAGGGAAGCCTCACGTGACGTCACAGCTCGCCGGCAAGTGGCCGCGAACCGAACTGATGGACAAGCATTCTTATTTTGCAAGTTGACGTCTGGTGAACGGCTCAACAAAGATCACGCTCTAACTTTTATCCTATTCATTATTTGGAAAAAACATAAGAGAAATATTATTTAGCAAACATATCATTTCTTCTAATGGTGGTTATCTCGAATTTTTTAACAGAACCGTTAGTTTGTTGTAACAATTTACGCATTATAAATGACAAAATTATCAACAACTTTAAGTCTTCTCAACTTCAATTGATAAAATACTACTGATCTGATTTCAACAAGAATTCTCTCTAAATATGCATCCAACTTATAAGACAAGAAATAAAATAACTTTCTCGATAGAAAAAGCACTGAACGAAATTTTACAGCATAGCGTGCAGTTTTTCACGGCTTATCCGCACGTCAAAAGCGCGTATTTTAGATGAAAACGCATACCATGCATATTACCCTATGCAATAAATTTTCGTTCTGTGTACTTTCTATCTAGAAAGTTTATTTATTTCTTGTCTAAACAGTCCGATGAATTTTTTTAAAGAGGTCTTGTCAAAATCCGATCACTAGGTTTTGTCAATTGAAGTTGTTTTATTTAATTTCATAAAAAACAAGTTAAAGTCTGAAATGTTATTTCAATACGTACATCGATATAACACGTTAAAGTCTGTCTAAAAAATTTAAAAAAATCGCTATTTGAAGGAATGATATATTTGCTAAATTTATTCCTCTTAAGTTTTTTCACAATAATGAATAGGGTAAAAGTTAGAACGTGATAAGTTGTGCGACGTTCAGCACGCGTCCACTTGCGAAACGATGGTTGCTTGTCCATCAGTTGGGCTCAAAGCGGAGGGTCGTTGTCGGGGAACCCCTTCCATTTGACTACCTCCCCGACGGCGACGACAATGACAACACGGACGGATGATGACACAAGACGGAGACGACCACGACGTGGGGGAACCCCTGCCCTCCCCATACGCTTGTGGCTGGTTCTGACCAGCACAGGCTTGTCCACCCTTGTCCCCCCTTACGTCCCTCCCTTCGTCTCGATTAGCCAAGTTGCATAAATATGATACGTTAAGCAATATCCAACCAATCAAAATAATTATTTACACAGGGTTAAATTAAATAATTAAAAACAATGTCAGCCCCAGGAGCATTTTAAAGACCTAGTTACAGTAGACTAAACAAAAAACTGTATTAATATGAAAATATCTTGAAATGTTAACGTTAAAAAGTGCGGTTTGGCAATTGTGCCTAGTATTTGGTAAAGTTCGAAAAAATTGGTGGAAAAATCCGGACAATACAGAGCCAAAACTCTTTATTTGCCTGTAAACGACTATAACAAACATAAAACAGTCATAACTCATACTATTGAAAGCAGAATCTGACACTGTCAAACCATAGTCTTCTTAGGTCCTGTATTATATGTAATATAGAGGAAATTGTGTGCATGTTTAGCCAATGTAAAAGATTATTTAGGTCAACGTAAGTACATACTTTTGTTGCATTCACATGGGGAAGACCTTGGCATCTTCGATGTTAAGTCAATCAGCTGTGATGCTGGGCTATGGTAGGAAGTCGATGGGCTGCTACTCGTTTCCCTCTCATAAGGGATTACGCGGTGCTTGTCGTATTTTGTTTTTTAAGTGATGTTTGATGGGGTTTGTAGGATTGTTGGCTGGACTTGTCACGTTTGTAGGGGTGCGAGGTAGGCCTATGTTGTTTAGGGGTACTCTTGTTTGTTGAGATTTTTTTTTTCTTTCAAAGCCGTTATTCGTTTACGTCAGTGGAGGTGGCAATTTACTAAACGTATCCGACACAACTATCCTTTTCCTCACTGGAGCTGATGGAAACATCAGTGCTAAAGCTCAACGACCGGGTCGGCTTGGTCGGGCCCCTTCTCGACGCTTTTTCTTATTTAAATAATTTGTCTATATATGTATACAGTCTTATGTCGTCTATCGATGCCGCGCTCCGTGCAGCTCTGGCAGGTCCCCCCCCCCCCCCCCCAAACCGCCAACGCCACCCCTTCCTGCATCAAAGGACATTTACGACCATTTTGGCAAAATCGCTAAAATCGTTCTCAAGGGTTTGTCAGCAAGGAAAGCGGCCGATCTCCGCTTAAAAATGACTGAAGACATGCACAAGGCACAGAACAAAAAACCCCTTTAAATAGATCATGCATGATGTCGCATACAAACTTTTGTGTGGGCATGAAAGGGTGGGAATATCATTCCACATACAAGATTCAATTATTCCTGTTTCTCTCACGTTATTGGTCTGTAAATCTTGTTCATATGATATCCGTGTTCTGCGTAATGTTGGATCTTCAACAATCTGATTATGCATGACCTCTTTAGGTACTTTTCAGAATCTGCAAGAATACGTAGCGGAAAAGCTCTCTGTGAACCCAAGTATAGAGTGGAGCCCTGAGTAATCACCGATTATTACAGAAACAACAAAATATAATTGTTTTACAATACCATTAGGAAAGTGTACTAAAATGCCTTCGTTTTCTAGATAAACCAAGTCCTCGACCAGTGGTTGAAAAACTAGCCGATTTCCATTTTGAAAAGTTCTGTCTGATGAGTGGAAAAGAAGAGCAAGAAAATTGTTTTGTAGTTTGGTAAGTGCTGTGGAATGCTTGGTAAAGTAAAATAAACTGCCCCATTTTATGAACACCTGCATGACCTCCAAGGGGATTGTTGTTCTCAAAATCATCAAAGTATATCGTAAGTGGGAAAACAGTTTTTCCTACAAATTTTTGTTGGGATACCTTGTGGCGCCATAGTGATCCCTTAATTATGTTTTCAGATAAGATGTCTTTGTTGTTGTTTATGTATTCCATATGTGTCAGTGTTGTTTCAAGTGTTCCGGGTAGTTCGAAAATTTGTTTTAAAACTGATCGCATGGGAATTATCTGCCCAAGTAATGATGTCGGAACCATCATCAAGCGACCATCGACAGTTTTGGGCTCAAGAACATCTTTGATTACATATGCCTTTGGTTCAATGAAATTACCACTGTTCTTAACAAATTTTAATTGCATGTACTCCGTATTTAAGTCTTCAAAGGGGTTTTCACAGATAGCAAACATTCGTTTGCAACACCTCATTTTTAATACGGTTAGGAATCCATTGCCCAAGAGTTCACTGGTATCATTTATAATTTCTTGAACAAGACTTCTAGTAATAGTATTATTTGAATACAGTTTAGCAATAAATGAGGCCGAGTGTTGTTTTACTAAGTCTTCGAAGTTTAAACCGTCACCTCTAAATGGTGCATCATCTCAATCATCGAGATCACGATCAAATATTAAAGAAATGGTGATTATTTGCTTGATAATTTATACCATTATTGTTGGCATGATTATTATTTGGAACCGCGTTGTGTTTTGATTGTAAATGTCTCTTAAATGAATAAATGGATTGAAATTGCCTCACACAAGAATTTTGTTTGCAAATGAATTGATTGAAAAAATTTCTTCTTCTTCTCTATTTTCTTCTTTCACGTCTTATAAAAATGAGCTATATCAAATCAGGGCAAAGTCAGCGTAATGTCGTAAATCTTACACTTTACAACACTCCATGGCTGTTTGTTAAAAAATATAATTAAGCCCATAAGAAAACTACAATAATTGAGCATTAAACCACCAACATGATAAAACGTTTCTCCGCTTGGCCGCAGCACACAATCGCGGGTGGATTCATTGTTATTCTATTTGCATCTTGATGGCATCTCGATCTTAATCTCAAGTTGCAAGACTACACTTTGACAACATGTGCATATTATACTAGTATTGTATTCAAACTTACTCAGATAGGCCTCAACGGCAGTGTCTTCTTATGCCTCAAACATATAGAACATAAGTTCTCTGCGTGCTTTCAAGACTTTTTCTTAAATTAGTATTAATATTTTTCCAAGTACCCCTTTAGAATGTCTCGCGTACCCCCAGGGGTACGCGTATCACCGGTTGAGAACCACTGCGGGCCTAAACTACAGTACAACCACATGTTTTGTATGGTTATTGGTTGTAGTAAAATTTCTCACAATGTTTTCGGAGTTTCTATTCTAATTCTTGTTTCTATAGCTAACTAAGCAACGAATGATAAATTGAAAACAAAAAAATGGATTGTTCGATTTACTTATGGTGTGCAATGTACATTTATTTGCAAAGCTTGATTTTCGATTATCTGACTGTGAAACTAAACTTATCGCCAGCCGTCAACCATTGCTCAAATTTTCGCACTCTTTTTGAATGATTTTGTCGTTCTTTTTATTTTGAGTGATGTATTATTCTTATTCATCATAATAACCAAGATGTAATGCTAGTCGGTTCGAAGCAGTTAACTCACGTTCTTTGGCCTGTAGTCTTGCCGTTAGGCCCTCTATTTGTGTGCTTTTTTCTTCAACTTGTCGTTTTAGCACAGTATTCTCTGCTCTAACGGAATTAAGATGTTCGAAAAACTGTTGGAATTGGTCGCCTAAATTATCGTTACTTTCAGCCATGTTTCTTCTGGTGTGTGAGATGGAATATGGAATATTTCACGGCACGGACGACGTATGACTGAGTAGAAGCCGCGGTGAACGGTGGAGTGGAGTCCAGTCAGACTCGATGATGTAACCAACGTTCAGTGCGTTCTTTCGTGTTCAGGCCTTGGTTTGCAAGGCTATTGATTGCTCTAGCAACACCGTCACTCAAGGTCATTCTTAATAATTGTTTCAAGAATCGAAAGACGTTGCAACATGAGACGTCGCTCAAACTTGAGTCGGGCAGACAGACAGACACATTATTGTAAGACGCGGTCGCGAACATAAGTCATTGGGCATTTTGTTGATGCCGCGCATATGATTTGTACCATCAGTGTTCTTATATTATCTGTTAGTGGTTTACGAGTTTTCACGGTATAAATACAGTACTGAAGTTTTTCAATACTGAATTAAGCCCGCTATGTTATTCTAAATTGCACCAAACGCTCATTTAAAAACCTGATTTCAGAAAATTGCCGCCCCCCAAACCCCCCGTGCTTGGTCCCTTCCCGCCGAAAGTACCTTCATGCTTCGAGCGAGTACTATCAGAGGCGAGTACACATCAGTGCGTAGTGTGAAACGTTATGGACCACTAGAAAATTTTAGTGCGTTCAAGTTCGAAAACTTTTTGGCCAGTTGAAACGTCAAATCAAGTCCCCTCCTAAGCCATTGCAGCAACTTGTAAATAGATATGTTGCAATGGAAGCATTGACTGCGCAGCAGGCTATAGATAACGATAACCGTTTCAACACGAAGAAACTTGAAAAATTAACTATTAGTATAAGTAGATCTAGGGCGCTTTAACAGCTAAGATTATTCGCGCCTCCAAGATAAAACAATTTCTATAAGTGTGAGTTACCACCGCGTACACATCTTTCCAAAGGGAGGAACTTAAGGGGAGACGCGAGGGGACAAGGGGTGGACAGGCCTGTGTTGGTCAGAACCAGCCACAAGCGTATGGGGATGGCAGGAGTTCCCCCACGTCATGGTCGTCTTCGTCTGTGTCATCAACCGCCCGTGTTGTCATTGTCGTCGCCGTCGGGGAGGTAGTCAAAGGGAAGGGGAAAGTTCCCCGACGACGACCCAGAGCTCGCCATTAGTTTCAGGGAGTGAAAATCCCCTACTCACGGGCCAAACCACGAGAAGGTTGTGAGTTGTGTGGGAGTAGGTTGGTTTAAAAGTTGCCGAAAGGTTTCACAGAACTGGATAAATAATTGGTGGATAAAATGATAACAATTTACTTGTTCGTTTTAATAAATGTTGATAACCATAAGAAAAAATTATTCCCCTTGTCGGTGCAGGGTCTCACAAATCAAATCTGACATCCGTGAACTACACACTCGGAGCCATTTCAAATCTGCACTAAAAAAATTCTTTTCTGGTGTATCCTGATAATTTTATTCTATTCACAATACCATTCATGTTTGTCATAATTTTATCACCCTCACTTTTTACATGTCTACACACACATTGTTTTCTATTATTGTATAATTTTTAATTAATTTAATTGCAATGTATTAGTATTAGTATTGAGTAGGTTGCTAGACACTAAAATGTGAATGGGGCTATGCCCTCTTTTAGCAACCTATAACACATGTGTAATGTGTTAAAACAATAAATAAATAAATAAAATAAATCTCTACAATTTACTGTTGGGGCACTGACCCCTATTACAGCTGGGAGGTTGTGGTACAATGACCAACGGAATGTACACGGCAAAGATAAGGTAATTGCTCGTGATAACACCTCGTTGCGAGGCGGGTTTCAGACACTATCTACTACACAGCAAGTTCACAAGGAAGGCCAACGTGCGATCCCGACTGAAGCAGTCTAGTGTTTTATTGACACCTTGCTTACTACGCGAAAAATATCAGTGTGGGTGCTACACTTATCAAGTAAATCTAACAGCGTCAAAGGCGTGTTCTGTCACAAAATGAATGCGACCAATAGGGACTAGTATGTTACCTGGCACACTGGGACGGCAGTGGCACTAAACGTTTTCAGACAATGCATAGGTCTCTGCAGTTACAATGAATGATACGAGAACACGGGAAATGTCTGCGTTCTGGAATCGTCAGTAGTTACTAGTCAAGTTAGTCAATCTCAACACATCAAAACTTTTATTCTTAAATTGGACTCTTGCTCCGTGCGGATTTTTACCCCGCATTACTCTAATGTCTAATGTGTGGCTCGTTGGTCTTGTTGTTAGCGTATCTGCTTCCAATGCAGAAGGTCCAGAGTTCGATTCCCGCTAAAGCTGATTCGGACTTAAGTCCATCAGTTCGTGTCTTAGGAGTTTGTAAACGGTGACTTTGGAGCCGTCCTAGCAACGAAGCACATAGTAAATTCAGAGTTATTCTGAATCGGCCTTGTTGATTCTGGCGTTGATTCGCGGGTGTTCGCACTGTCCATACCACTGATTGCTATATTTCCTATTAAAAAATATCGATCTTTGGTTGGTTATCGCTCACTCGTCGATTGCGTCAGGGCCTACAGGGTTGGCTTGGTCGCTTTGATTTAAAGTCCTCCACTGAAAATCAGTTATATAACTGAGTGGATAGACTCTAAATACAATTTATTTTATTATTTATTTAAATCACAAAGCTGTAATGAAACAACTACAAGCTGAAGGTATATCGGAGGATGAAATGGACCACGAAAAAGATGAGGAAGAAGTAACTCCAGAAGAAGTGAGAATGGCAATCAGAAGCATGAAAAATGGATAAGTGGCAGGCGTTGACGAAGTATGCATGGAAATGATAAAGGCAGCAGGACCAGTAGGATGTGAAAGGATGAATCGAGTGGTGAAAGCAGCCTGGAGTCAAAAGACAATTTTAATAATAAACATATTCATATTTTAAACCAAAGACCTATTAATTGCACATGCACAAAGATAGATGCGTCTGTAAAGTTGCGGCTCCTCTAGACGGGGCGCATATGTTAACCCTCGCTTAAAATGCATCAGAAAATAAGTAAACTATACAAAACAAATTTTGTGTGCTAACATACAGCAATACAGACAAGGCAATGCCAACTGGTGATCGATTGCATGGCCACTGTATCTATTTTACAAACATTGCTTTTTAAGTGAAATGCACCATGTTACAGTTAGTCCATAATAAAAGAAAAATCCCTGAAATTGTGATATCGGCGACAATATAGTGTCGTTACGATAAGCCTTACTTCATACTACTCAAATTACTCACAACCAATTAATTACACACCTAAACGCACATGCGCCACTGTCATCATGACGATTTGATAAACGTCAATGCACCTTGCGTGCACCTTCGACATGACCTCGCCGCTCCGCACCTTTTGACTACAACCTGCACGTACACAGCAGAAATCCCCGCCTCGCAGTCGGTCTGTTGTTCTTGTTCCAGGCGGACGTGTGTTGTTCGCTCTTTGCTCTGGTTTCACTGGGCCCCCTCAGTACAGGGAGTTAGCTTCTGTTGCTGCTGTATGTGTTGCTTGTTCAAGTCTTTGCTGTGTCCTCGTTCTCATTCATCATTCTGTTTAATGTTTGATCTCTTCAGGAGGTTGTCTGTTCTGTCCAGACTGGAAGGTTTAGTTCTCTCTTTATCTTTAGTTTATCTTTATCTCTTTTTTTTTGCCTGTGAGCAGTGTGGTGAGATTTTAACTGTTAAGCACATTTTAGTAGAATGTCCTCAACACATGGACGAGAGGAATGATTTTAAACTAAAACCTAATTTAAAAGAAATTTTATCTGATGAATCTGAGAACATAACCAATGTTTTTAAATACCTGAAATCAACACAGCTGTACAATAAGATTTAAAAATAACATGTCATTATATAAGAGAATACGGGCACTGATAACCTTAGTGTTGTGTGCCCTTAAACCCTAATAACTAACTAACTTATTCTGTCCTGATTCGTCATCTCAGTGTTGTGCTCCGTCTGTTCCGTCCGTGCAGCCTGAGGAGTTGATGTTGAGAAAGTGCTAGCTTCTAAGCTTGTGTCAGGTCGATATGTAACTAATGATGGTAAAAACTCATCTTCAGTGAATATGTTGGGGTTAAATGGACAAATGCCACTTACTCTGAAGCCGGAAGATATGTTGGACGGCCGTATGGCACTCGGCAATGCTTCTTTTACAATGCCAGGTATGTTGTAGATGGACATAGTTTTCCCTCGATTGTTCCGCATCTAAGTATGGACGAGAGGAATGATTTTAAACTAAAACATAATTTAAAAGAAATTTTATCTGATGAATCTGAGAATATAACCAATGTTTTTAAATATCTGAAATCAACAAAGCTGTATAATAGAATTTAAAAAATAGCACATCACTCAAAAAGAGAACACGGGCACTAATAGCCTTAGTGTTGTGTGCCCTTAAACCCTTATAACTAAGTATCCAAGAGACGACTATTCCTTTTTTAAGGGACCATATACAGTGCGGTCCAAGGGTTGTAATTTGTGATAAATATGGGGGGGAATGATAGGAGAACAATGCCATTGGATTTACAGAATTCGTGGTTGTCCAGCAAGAGCAACATTGGACTATTTTGGAACATCGTACATGTTTCACAGAGACTCGGATCGGACATTTGGAAGTGGGTGAAATATCAAATACGTATGTGTGAATAATTTCAGCTCGATCGGGCATTGGTAAGTGGGTGAAATATCTGATGGGGCCGTGGCCTTGAGAAAATGGTATTTTGTGGACTGTATAATTGAATTTAGCAACTGAACTTACCCTAAGATGTAATGCGGGTGTGAAATGAAGTTCAGAGCATGGTAAGCGTGGTGACGTAGTTGGTGAGCACACCACGTAACAGATAGGAAAGAATTAAAGAGCTCGAGCTTGGAAGGAAAGAGAATGAAGTAAGAAAATGTGCCTGGAAGGCATCGAACCCAAGACTGCAGTATCAACTGGATGGCGAACGAACTGTGAGCTTGAGTGTGGACTGGAAGTCGGGCGAACTTTAGAACGAAGATGAACTGGTGCACTGTACACTTCGCACTGAATATGTGAGACTGAGAATCAAAGTTTGATCTGCTCTCTGAGCAGCCAAGAGAAACTTCACCCTGTGAAGGCAGACGGGCAACTGACTTCGAGGTCTAATCGCGAGAGAAGAGATAACATGAAAAACTAGTCATGAAGAGGGGAAAAGAGGGGTAACCAGGGTGAATCAGATCACAACGAGAAATACAAGAGATGATACGCGAAAATATAAACAAACCTAGAAACTATACTATTCTAAACAAGAACATCGGCGTGAACAATATTGATTCCCAAATAAAACTTAAATTATTAATTATGATGAATTAATTGATTCATTAGTGAATCTGTTAATTGATTCATCTATTGTCATCAAGAATATGTATGTGTGAAAAATTTCAGCTCGATTGGACATTGAGAAGTAGGTGTAATATCGATTGTAAGGTTCCGTCCAGACAGACCGACAGACTGACAGACAAACACATGAAGCTAATATAAGCGTTGTAAAATATATGATGAATTAGACGGTATTATTGTTAGGCCTACTTTTCATTTGTTTAGTTTTTTCCTCTTCTTGTTTTAAAATTTCTTGTTTCTTGTTGTTGTTCCTTTCCCAAGTAATCACTCATCATTTACCTGATATGCCAACACTGTCCTTTAGTTCTAGTTCTGTAGTGGCCCCAGTATAAACATTGAAATTGAGAATGTATCCCGTTTCACAGTCGCACATCACAAACAGTTTTATTCCAAACCGGTGTCGTTTGGATGGGATGAATTGTTTGAAGTAAAGCCGCCCTTTCCAAAGAACAAGACTTTCATCAATGCAAATGTCTTGGAAAGGCTGGAATACTTCCTTGTATTTACTTTGCAGAGATGTCAAAACGGGACGAATTTTACGTAAAGGTTCTTCGCGAGGTAGATTATTATCAGAAAAATGAAGAGCTCGCAGAAGAAGAAGAAATCGGTCTTGGGAAAATATTTTTGAGAAAAAGGGAGTGGCTAAAAGTGGGTCAGTAGACCAATATTCCTTGATTGAGTTCTTTTCCACCTTACTCATCAGTAAATTTGCGCTCAAGAAGACATACATTTCTCTGACTGTGGCATCCACCCACTTGTGCAATTTTGACTTTGCCGCGATATCTGGATCTGCTTTCAGCTGGTGGACGAACCGGTTAGTTTCGACTGTAATGTGAGATGTCAGTGGCTCGTCAAAAAACATCTCAAAATATGATAGTTCGGGTGCGTCAGTGTCAAGGGCATACGCAGGAGATATACCACTCTGTAACCCATCAAAATCGAAAACTTTAGGAACAAAGTTGTCTTCTTTCCATTCAGGTACCTACGTCTTCATCACGCTGCCGGTTTTGGCGTTTTCTAGGCCTAGGCCTAGGAGGGCTTTGCCTGTTACTTGGCCCAGGTTGAGGACTGTCCCTACCACTATTGTCACTTTCGTCTTCTTCATTTCCGTAAAAATTATTATCACTTGAATCACTTTCGAAATCTCCATCAATGAAGTCGTTTTCAGAGTCACTATTTAGAACAATTTCTAAGATATCTTGGTCAACAACATGCCGCGGTTTTCGAGCTGCCATGTTTGCAAACTATGAACAAGTGTAATTCATTCACTAGTGCCATCTGGATTATATTTTTAAAACTACTAGGCTAAACTACCACCGAAATGCTATAGGTAGCAGCACTGAACACGGGAGTTAAAACAGCAGCGGGAAAAGTCCGTAGCTACTTATTTAGGCGCATTTATTCAAATGCAAAGTGCGCGGACGTAATATTACGGCCATACTCCCACGCGCCCACTTACGGCTCGCCGTAATATTACGGCCAGACTCTAGAAAAGGTTAAAGAGTTTTAAATTTTGATCTACCCAATCTATTGGTTTTCGTTTTAAGCCGAAACCCTCCATGGCTTCTTCCGGAACCTGAAATTTGTTTCGACCTTTGCCGATATAATAAGTCCCCCACATCAGATGTCATTTTCCAAAGTAGTTTTTGAGCTATGTGACACAATGTCAACATAGGACTGGAGTGCATAAATATGAGACGTTAAGCAATATCCAATATATACCAGTTTTAAGAACATGCCCCTGGAAAGGGTCTGCCAGTCATTATACTTGCATCTAGAAACAACACCTAAATATTGTTGTAGACTTATAGAGCATAAAAAATATAAGTTTTGTAGGAACAAGCAATACAAAAATAAATGGACAAACAAACAATGTGAAAATAAAGATGAACACAAAAACATGCTAACAGGGTACATGTTATTTTTCAGGTAGCCCCACGTACTCGGCCGTGAAGTACCCCTTGGCCGGGTTAGACAGTTCTTTTTGCCGCCACTGTTGGCGGTGGAGTTCCCTTTTAAGGGCGCGGCGCTGGCGTTTTCGGGCCTTCCTGGTCCTCTCCTTTGCGCCCATTTCGCTCACCTGTTGGCGTGGTTTCGAAGGGGGTTGAATGGGAACACTACTTTCTTTGGATGTTTTGATCTGGGAAGCGGGGGTTTTATGTACTTTAGCATAACCGCCGTGCTGTCCCTGGGGTTCCGGAGTTTCCGGACGAAAGGGATCCGGAGTCCTTGGGGTCGCCCACTCGAAGTGTTGGAATGCACCCTCCTCGATGAGTGGCTTGTTCTTCGGCATCCGCTTCAATAGAGGGTGTATCTGCGGTCTGCGGCGTCGGGGAGGCCTTCCGGAAGGTGGCCACCAGTGGCGAGCTCGGCTAGCTAATGGGGTCTTACGCCTGAGTTTTCAAGTTCTGTGGATCGTGGCCTTCCCTTTCCCTTTCACTGTACTTTTGCTTTTCTTTTTTGCTTACGGAGAAAGCTTTATCAACATATTTCTTTACAACTTCGTCAAACTTTGAAATTAGAACTACCAATTCCAGAAAAAACCCTTTGGCTTTCGCTTCTTCGCCTAACATGAAAGCTCCTTCTTCCTTTCCCCTATTAGGAAGTCCATTTTGGCAATAAAAAATATTATCTCAATGAGACGGCTGATAACTTGCCTGTTATTCAAAACTTCTTGTTTTCGCGCATCTACGAGACCGGTGTTTATCATCGTATCTACGTCAGCATTGCCCTTGGCCATCACATATGAGTTAACCTCGTTTCGGTCCAAGAGTTTTCATGCTCTTCAACCCTGCTTTAGATGTGCTTCCAATCATTGCATCCAATCGTTGCAAACGTACTGATACCGTGAACATTTATAGAGAAAACCATGCACACTGAGCACAAAAGTTGTTTCAAGTTTTTTTAGTGTGACAACCACTGGCATTCTATAAAGCTACTGTTAGGCAGCTTACGCTGATTTGCCCTTATGGTTTGGAAAGGCAGCTTCTCACAACATGTGCTTGTTGGTTGAATCGGGTGTTTGCTTAAAAATGATAATTTTTCAGCAATCGGGCACTTAAAGGGTGGTGCAACGAAGAAAGTTAATTCAAGAGGGTCGGGTATTTTATCATTTCGGCATTCATCATCACTATCGAATTTAACATTAGTTTCAGTTTCTTTTCATTTCATTCTTTATTCACAGATTCGTACATAGTAAAAATATACCATCTCCTGAGAGAGAGGGAGTGAATAACTAGCACAGTAATTATATTAGAATATAAATAGTAATACAATAAAATATTTAAGAGAACAATTAATAAGAATAGATAAGATAGATAAACATACATACGTTTGTGATGGACTAGAAGGATGATGGGACACAAAATGTGTTAGTTAAATTCAATTTTTGCAATAAGGAATTCCTCTAAGGAATAAAAAGGGTTATGAATGAGAAAAGATTTAATTTTAATTCTAAATGATGTTGGAGTATCGTTTTTGATGGATTGTGGAAATTTATTGTAAATTTTACTACAGAGGTAGCTTGGACTGTTTTTAAATAGTGAATGGTTGAAAGTAGGAATGAATATGTTAGAGTTAGTACGCGTTTTATGAGAGTGGTTTATTGCATTTGTTAAAAACAGTTCAGGATGAGAGTGTGCAAATGTGGAAGCTGACAAAATTAATTCGGATGTAAGAGTCAATATATGAAGATTAGTGAAATGTGTTTTACATGAATGTCGCCTTGATATACCGGCGATTATTCTCACCGCCCTTTTTTGTATTATGAATATTCGTTTAGCATGACTTGAGATGCCCCAAAATAGAACTGCATATGAGATAATTGACTGAATGTATGAATGATATACCATGACGTTACTGTTCGCTTTTTGGTACGAAAGTAATGATGATGTTGGAATAAGCCTACTAGATGCTAGCTCATCGCACGTGTATAATAAAATTAATTTGAGCCCCCCCCCCCCAATATATGATCGAATCGATATAAAACTCGGTTTAACTGCACTCTTGAAGTTAACAAGTAGGACAGAGACAGATCACACAAAAATGGGACGATCTCGGGAAAATTGGGACGTCTGGTTACCCTACGACAATGATCCTATGCTTATAACTAACTTTATATAGGGTATCTATGTATGTGTATTTTAATTAATTATTCACCAATAGTGTAGGCCTACACATTCAGAATTGTAGTTAATTAAAAACATAACTCGCAACCTCCTCGTTTGGATTGGATATTGCTTAACGTCTCATATTTATGCAACTTGGCTAATCGAGACGAAGGGAGGGACGTAAGGGATGACGCGGGGGGACAAGGGGTGGACAGGCCTGTGCTGGTCGTACATGTCGTTGGCTTGTGTTTCTGCTAAATGTGTTCAGTTAGTTGTTAGTTAGGCCTACCTTTAAGGGAATGTATGTTCTGCCCAGACTAAAAGGTTTTGTTGCTACTCAGTACAGCATTCATGATTTTAGTGTTGTACTTCGTCTGTTCTGTACGCACAGAGTGAGGATTGTGTTTGGTCAGTGTTAGGTTATGTTTAGTGCGAGATAGTACTTTGACACACAACAATGTTCCCCCCCCGGTTTCTGTGCTTTTTTTGTTTTATCGTGTTGTACATTTTATTTATATAGTGTTGGTCTGTGTTGTTTCATGTGGTTTGCCTGTCAGTAGGGCAGTAGCTTACTTTCCATTAGTTGTTTCCCTGTTTCATTGACATGCATTGTGGGTGAATCTGAGTATATAACCAATGTTTTTAAATATCTGAAATCAACAAAGCTGTATAATAGAATTTAAAAAATAGCACATCACTCAAAAAGAGAACACGGGCACTAATAACCTTTTAGTGTTGTGTGCCCTTAAACCCTAATAACTAACTAAGTATCCAAGAGACGATTATTCCTTTTTTTAAGGGACCATATACAGTGCGGTCCAAGGGTTGTAATTTGTGATAAGTATGGGGGGGAATGATAGGAGAACAATGCCATTGGATTTACAGAATTCGTGGTTGTCCAGCAAGAGCAACATTGGACTATTTTGGAACATCGTACATGTTTCACAGAGACTCGGATCGGACATTTGGAAGTGGGTGAAATATCAATTCCCATATAAAACTCTGATTTATGAATTATGATGAATTAATTGATTAATTAATTAGTGAATCTGTTAATTGATTAATCTATTGTCAAAAAGAATATGTATGTGTGAAAAATTTCAGCTCGATTGGACATTGAGAAGTAGGTGCAATATCGATTGTAAGATTCCATCCAGACAGACCGACAGACTGACAGACAAACACATGAAGCTAATATAAGCGTTGTAAAATATATGATGAATTAGACGGTATCATTGTTAGGCCTACTTTTCATTTGTTTAGTTTTTTCCTCTTCTTGTTTTAAAATTTCTTGTTTTATTTTCACTTCAAGTTTCAACAACTGAATTTTTACCACATGTTCTTCCTCTTCTGCTTCTTTGCTACGCAGATTGGTGGCATCCTCGTGGTCCAATTTTATTTGATTATCTCTCCGTAAAATCTCTATTTGGAGCTCCACCAACTCCAGTTTGGCTTCTGCACTTCATATAGTACTAGGTACAGCAGATATTTGTCAGCACATTGCTTATAATAAGCATATACAGAGCAATATTGATAGATAAGTAATATAACCACACTTACACTTCATCTGGTTTAAACAAATAACGTAAGATGAAGTTAAAGTTAGCATTGCATATAAGTACAATCAATATTCGTTAACACAACGATAATATAATAATTAATAAGTGAGTTCATAGTAATAAGGATAGATGCCTAAGTAATAGAATTAATTTATTCTCGTTTCTTGAATAGCCTAGTTCTTAGGTACTTTTGTCTGTCATAAAGTCTTTTATGCAGTAGTATGCTTTTTGTGTTAGGAATTTAGTTAGTTCATTTTGGAATTTGATGTGTTCTGTTATGTCTTACTGATTTGGGGAGTTTATTGAATCAAGTTTTATTTAAATGATTAGAATTTTATGACCTAGGTTGGCACGATATTGGTCAAGATGGAGGTTATTTTTGTTCTTTGTGTTGTGGGTGTGTATGCCACTGTTGTCTGTGAGAGTGTGGATGCAGCACTATAAAGCAGGCATTAATCTGCAAATTCTATGTACCTGCCCGACACAAGGAAGCCACCGTTAAATATGTATGCCCAGTAAATGCCCATCAGTATGAAGCATGCATCCATTAGCCAATTCAGTGTACCTGCCCGACACGGTGCAGACACAGATAAATATGAAAGGGTGTACATTGACAGCAGTACCTCGCCAGTACGCGCCCAGAAGGGAGACAAAGTTATGTGCCCGTTAGCCGGCACTCCGCCAGCACGAACAGCGCGTGCCCAGAACGTGCCCGGAACCACTGTGTTTGCTGGGATGGAGGGTTCGAGAGCTAGTGTAACGGCTTCGTTCTACTCGACGTCTAATCGGCATTCCGGGTTAGTGGAGGAACCTATATGACTGTCAAAGTTACACCGTCCTTTCGAATGGGACGTTAAGTCGTTGGTCCCCTTGGTACTTTTCGAAAAGAGTAGGCTATACGTGTCGGTACCGGGTTTCCCCTCCTCCCTTATGTACATACTTCATCCTCATCTATCACCACTCATCGTCTCGATTAGCCAAAGTACATAAATATGAGACGTTAAAGTGGCTCCATCGAGTGTACCAGCGGACTCAAGAGTATAATATTATTATTCAATAACAGCTTATAAAATAGGGCCTAGTTAGTATTTTTATATCAGATAATCTTACAACTGTAGTTTATTTTACTACTGTAAGTATTAATTTATTTTTAATTGTTACATTTTAGGAAAACCTATTTATTTGCATCTTTTATTGGTACAGTTGCTAACTGACTAGTTAAGTATTTGCCAACCTCGGAAATCGAAACGTCCCATCAAAATAACATGTTTATCACTAAATTAGGCTAATGGGCTAATGGACGAAATAATGCTTAGTTCGTGAAACATTAAACATTCAATATGATTGGCTTCCATGTAATTATAAACAATAAATATACGATATGTAATAGTTGGAAACTTCTTCTTGAGAGTTTGGCCAACCTGGTATTTGGCTTGGCAACATGGCACGGGCTGCCTTCTCATTCTGATCGAGTGTGGATGCGTCGAGAGAACTGCCACCTCGAAAGTGTTTCATACCAAAGTACACAGTAATTGCGTACACATGCTATGAACAGACGTCAATTACAATCAAGAAATATTGGCAGTAGGCTTTAAAAGTATTAAAAGTGTCCTAATTGCCATCACAAAACTTTTACGCTCGCTTTGAGTCGGCGTGCATATCTGCTGGGTTGAAGGAAACGGACGGATCGCTATGGACCATCTATGCTGTGTGGTCGCAGTTGGTCCAACGGTTAGCGCGCTCGTTTTGTAAGCGAAAGGTCGCCAGATCGAGTCCCGGCTGCGAAAACTTTTTTACCTTTTTTTATTGATCCCATCATTATTGTTTACTTCTTATCGATAACGGGTTACGATTTTTATAACTTTTCATTTAAAATTACTCGAACACAAAGACATTCTTCCCTCAACGTTTGGCTATAGGGCTAGTTTTGGGTGTATAGTGTAGTCAAGAGTATTTGCTTTTACCGGCTTCAGCCTGCGCACTGCGCCCAATATTTGTTTTTTTTAAATATGAAATTTATCCAAATATCTTACATAGGCCCTATACATGACATACACCAGGAAAACGCTTAAGTCCCGCCGCGTTGTTGGATGAGCGTAATTGGTGAATTGAGTTGCCATTGTGTTATGCGGATTTTCTGTTGTTCTGTGAAAAAATCATTACTAAGTTGAAGATTTAAAAAAAAAAAAAAAAAAATTAAATAAACTTAAATTTTAAATTTTTTAAATTAATTTCGTTTTAAAAAAGACAAAAATCGTAAAATTGCGATTATCATTAGAAATAATTATTTGATTGCGCTCAAATTTCACACGAATATATTTATTCATAAATTTAAGGTTCTGTGAAAAAATTATTACAATCGGTTAAAGCATGTAGGTGTTATAAGTCAAAGAATTGTTTTAAAAAAGAAAAAACCCGTAAAATTTCGATTTTCATGAGAAATAATTTTTCGATTGCGCTCAAATTTCACACGAATATCTTAATTCATAAAATTATGGTTCTGTGAAAAACTCATTAAAATCGGATAAAGCATGTCAGAAATTTTTAAAAATCGAAAAAAATCGTAAAATTGCGATTTTCATGAGAAATAATTTTTTGATTGCGCTCAAAAACGTGGCAGTTCTAAGTTCAGAGATTTTGAAGGTCTTCATAAAATTTCATTGCAATTGGAGTATCGGTTTAGCCGGAATCGTGCTGACGAACACACAATAATACAGAAAAAAAGAAAAAAAAAACATTCCGGATTTTTTTCTCCAGTGTAGTGAAATGGAATCTTCGCTTCGCTCATCCAATAATAAATTGCCATATGTAGAACAGAAGTCTTTCAATATGGGAATAATTGCCCCAATTAAAATAATAATACTAAAAATTGTAAAGAATTTGTGATAGGTCCTCAATAATAATTACTTATAAACTTGCTCGTTATTCTGTGTATATATGTTATCTTAGTTTTATTTGTAAAACAGTTTTTACGACTTTTTTTTAACGTTAATACATTCGAACTACGTGTTGTACTACGGAGAGGTAGCCAAACACAATTTTTAAATTTTCGCTCCCTATACTACTTTACAACGGAGTTCACTATCATTGGTCAATCGAGCGCGGTTTCGAAGAGGCGTCACGCAGCGTTGCCAAGCCTTCACTGTTGCTCCTGGTTGTTACAATTATATGTTGACTTTGGACGTAAAAATATCAAAATCCAGTACGGTAACATGTATTTTGCAAATACTATTTTTTTTCAGTGTTTAATCACCTGCAAATTGATACATAATTTAGTCATATTTCACTTGCGGTTCGTGTACTGTAGTGCCTTTTTGGTCGGAAAGTGTAGGGTTTTGCTCGCTTGCAACGTTAAAGGATAGGGATTTACTTGATTTTTATTTCGAAAAATCTCCGAAAGTAAGCTGGTAACCCCCATTTTGCTTGTTGTATTATTGAAAAGCACACTATTAAGAGTATATATTATGAATTTCAGCCAAATTTCACTACGAGCAAGTTTCAACGGATCGACTTTAAGCAATATCCAATCAATTAACCAATCGAATCAATCTTTTTTCTAATTTTGACAATTGCCCGCTATCTTGGAAAACGTCCGCCAAATTGTGTTTGACAGGTGTCAGGAAAAATCCAAAATGGCTGGAGAAAGACAAAAAGTTTAAATGGCGAAAATATGCTTCATACAATTCTCTTGAAATTAGTGCAAATCATGTTTTTGGTAGGGGTTTTGTGCACTGGTGTTACGAGCGCATGTTTCCAGCAATCCGGGAAATTGCCTTCTGATATGATACGATTCGATGATTACGGCGGAGTACAGGACAGATGGCACTTGCTTTTATGTGCTAGATTAAAGGAAGCGATTGACGAAATGCCAGAGGTGTGGACAGCACCTGTAACGTAAGGGAGGCATGTCTCTACTGGACGGCTAGATGCATGATGACATTATGTAGGCTACATACGGGCACAGGAAAACAACGACACGTCTATACGGCCATGTTACTACGTTACAGATGTTACACCCTCCATTAGAATAATTAGTTTTAACACCTCAAGTTGGCCTATGAATGAGTATGACGTATGTTTTTTGACAACTTACCAGAATTAATGACAGTTGCACAAACGCATGGGCTTGAAGGCAGCGTTGCAAGTTCTTCTTGCTTGTTCAGCGCCTCAGATGATATTTTTTTTAATGGAACAGACGGTATTTAAAAAATAACAGAATCTGAAGTTCCTATCTCATTGTTGTCCAGTCCCGCAAGGGCCACACGTGCTGCTGACGGACCAAGTGGTCCGAGAGGAAGTGTTATGGCATCCACATGGCCAATAGGAAGCAGGTCCCCAATATTAGAAATAAGTTCTTTCTTGCCAGCCTCTTTACCGGCCGCCAGTTCTCTTTGAGAACTAGGAACCTCTTTTCGTGCCTTCTTGCTATTATGTACAACGTCAACTTGGCCTACATTAGTGAACGCAGCTAACTTCTCGATGTGGGCATGTTCAATATTGCGCAGCTCCACTGCACTATCTGAAAATTTTGTATTATGCTAAAGACTTGTCATTTAAGCTTGGTGCACAATATTGCATAGGCCTACGCAACAATACAACCGAACCGGAGAGTAGTCGTGCGCGGTCCTTTTGACCATATTAACTTTCATTGGCAAAACTATGAAATTGCATGATATTAGGCCCTTGTGCAAAGCCTAATGTTTGTAATAATTGAAGCACCAAAGAGAGTCCCAAATTTTGATCATAATCAGGGCATCGAACCAAAATTGTTTTTATTTCAGTTTGGTTTTCGGTTCAAAGAAATTATTTCGGATCGACCTATCAAGAAGAACGACTTGGTTTGGTATTGTTTATATTTTAGGCACTAGGCCTATATAAGAGAGAAAATATCAATAAAACAAGCATATTAGACCTATTTGAAAAGATCAAAAAGTTTTGGTTTGGGTCTACATGCCTATTGTTATTTAATCTAATCTAGGTGCCCGTAAGGGCGCTGCAGCCAAGCCGTGGCGCGCTACACACTCGGGCACCTTATACAGCTAGCAAAGTTGGGGTGATTTCGAGGTGTTACCCAGCCGTCATGAAACGTGATGTGAACTTTAAAACTATCAAAATCGAGGGTATTTAGGTAGGTACCTGACAACACACGACAAATTTAGTTGGGGTACAAGCATTCCTTCTTGGTGAAAAAAAGGCTTGAAACATGCTCAAAATCACTTTAAGGATGTTTGCTACTACTGCTACTGCTACTACTACGGTCTAATTCGTTAGATTCAATCGGCCAGCGATTCTGCCCAAACGGGTGGGGCTACCACGTTCATATTTTACATGGGCATTAAGGTTATAGAACAGATAATAGGGCCCACATAGTGTACTCTATTATCTGTGGTTATAGTGATATAGGCCTAGTGCCTTTTGAAAGAAAAAGTTGAAAATGTTTGCTGGAAGGCTTCCAAATAAAGGTTTTAATATACGCCTTAAACAGGCATAGGCCTACAATCAACAAGTAGGCCTAACTCTAGTTACTTGACAATGATTGCCTACATTGTTTACAAAAAGCAAGTCTTTGGACAACTAGATATTTACATTCTATTGTTAATTGGGTTATTCCATAGCAATTAAATCGACTTTGATAAAATTATTATATTTTAACAAATAATTTTGCAATTGAACTTGAAAAAGTAATGAGATCCCACACAATAACAAAAATTTGTCAAAATACAGCCAAACCTTACACAATCAAAAGAAAGGAGACCTAAAAAAAGGTCCAAGCTCATCTCACCTTCCACATTTGTGCATTCTTGATTCATAAACGTACAGTGTTCCCATAACTACATCCTTGAAAACCTTGGCAAAATAAAATTTGCATTACCATAACTTTTTTAAATTAATTTTAAAAAAAATAATTTAAAATGTTCAAACTATTACGTTTAAATTAATAGTTGCAAATTCTATTTTGCCAAGCTTTTCAAGGATGTTGTTACGGGACACTGTTCGTTTATGAATTAAGATTGCGCTAATGTGGAAGGGTAGATGAGTTTGGCCCTTTTTTAGATCTCATTTCTTTTGAGTGTGTAAGGTTTGGCTGTATTTTGACAAGTTTTTGTTATTGTGTTACTACTACTACTGCTACTTCTGTCTTAATTTGTCAGTTTCAATCGGCCAGCAATTCTTCCCAAACGGGTGGGGCTACAACGTTCATATTTTACATGGACATTAAGGTGTGTAGTGTGTGTGTGTGTGTAGTGCTGTAGTGTGTGTGTATACAAGCCTTTTACAACAATAAAATCTTGTGGCTGGTTCTGACCAGCACAGGCCTGTCCACCCCTTGTCCCCCCGCGTCATCCCTTAAGTCCCTCCCTTCGTCTCGATTAGCCTAGTTGCATAAATATGAGACGTAAAGCAAAATCAAATCAAATCAAACAGAACATTTGCTGTGTGTTTGACGTGAGCTTTATGCTTCGTGTTTCTCTTTGACTTCAATTGAGTTTTGATCTGTTGACATTTGATCAGTTATCTGGTTAGGTATAAGGTTTTATGGTGGTAATTTACGTTTTGCTCGGTTTTCGACATTGGTAGGACTAGCTCTTTACTCATCATTAACAGCACATATGCTTCGTGTTTTACTTGAGCTTTGTGCTTTGTGTTTCTCTTTGGCCTCATGTACTTCATCAACGGAAGAATGTTTACCCTTAAATAATTTTTGGGTGTCTCCACTGGGGGCGGACAAATGTTATCTCGCTTACGTTGGGAAAATTCCTAGTACCGGTCCTGAGCACAGATATGTAACTATTCACACGCGAGTCACAGTTTGAGTTAGGCAATAGAACACAGATGTAAACAGTGTTATTTGAAGATTGCTCCAATGGGCGGATTGTATTTTGTTTTGATATTGGGCGCAATAATTTTCATCAAAGTCCTCTTGTAATGTGTCAACATCTTTACTGGCCTCATCTCGAGCTTTGTTAAATGCAACTTGTGACGTTTTCTGATAGAAACAATGCAGAAGAAAATACAGTTAGTGCAACACAATTTATTCAATTGACTCAAAAACCGTCTTGGTCATGATTATATTTTCAAACCGATCTTCACACACCACTGCTTAGGTTATTTTTTGCTCTGGATCTTCTAAAAAGTCCATACCTAGAACACTGTCAACTCTGTCTTTACACTTACCGCAATCTAGATTCATACATAGAAAAGTCGACGTATTGTGTATCTAAGATCTAGTTTCTACCATTGGGATAATAATAACGTTTCCTATTCCAGGTAGACGAACTAAAATTTGTCATCCATTTGTCGAGAAGAGCTTTGTTGCGAGGTGATAAAGATGACTGCAATGTCCGTGGATGTGTCGGCCTTTGCCTTTGTCGTTGCTGTCGTGTTAGCTGCCCCGTCTGTTCCTGTTGTGCCACAAGGATCAGTTTTAAGTGTTGTATGTTTTGCTATATCTATCAACAGTATTACCTCACATATAAAAAAGCCAGTCGAATCATCACTTTTTGTAGATGATTTTTCCATTTACTTCCGAGCTTCGTATTTGAGTTCGATTGAACGTCAACTACAACTAAACATAAAGCGCCTTGAGAGATGGTCAGCTGAAACTGGATATAAATTCTCAATCACTAAAACCACATGTGTGCTATTTAGCCTTCGGCGTGGATTATTCCTTAATCCCGACCTGCACATGGGAAGCCATGCCTTACCATTTGCCGAAATTGCACGATTTTTGGGAATGTTATTTGATAAAAAGTTATCGTGGAAGCCCCATATCCAGCAGCTACGAACGAAGTGTTTACAAGCTTTAAATATTCTACGAGTGCTAAGCAATACTAATTGGGGAGCTGGTCGTACTACCTTGTTACATCTATATCGCTCCCTCATCCGCTCCAAGTTAGATTTTGCCAGTTTTATTTATGATTCGGCTAGGTCTTCTTATATTAAGACTTTGGATACAGTTCACCACACCGGTATAAGACTATCCATAGGAGCTTTTCGTACGAGCCCTATTCCCAGTCTTCTATGTGAGTCTGCAGAACCATCTTTGTCCTCTAGAAGAAAGTACCTAATGCTTAATTATATTGCCTCATTAAAAGGTTCCCCTACAAACCCAGCCTATAAAGCAGTTTTTGACCCTCCATTTCAAAATCGGTATGAAGTTCACATGAAGGCCTCAAGACCAGTGGGCATCCGCTCCCTGGAATTACTGCAAGCCTGAAACATAACACTTCCCCTTGTTTTCTACAAATCAAATGGGGCAATCCCACCTTGGACACTTAATAAACCATGTTGCATAACACAGCTGACAAAATATAAAAAGGCAACCACATCAAACACACAATATCAAGCACTTTTCAACGAAATCCGATACAACTACAAAGATTTCAAAATATTTTTACAGACGGTTCCAAAACTAACAATACAGTTGGCTCTGCCTTTACAACGGAGAGCAACAACTTCAGGTTTAAACTCCATTCCATATACAGCGTCTACAATGCAGAACTGTTTGCAATTCTACAAAGCCTCCTGTTTGCCCTTGATAACAAGGACTCCAAATTCTTAGTGTGCACGGATTCTTTAAGTTCCCTAGAGGCTATTTGCCAAATTTACACTACACACCCATTAGTTAGTAAAATACACCTTATACTGTCCAAACTTGGTGCAAAACAATAATCAATAGTTTTTTGTTGGGTGCCAGGCCATTTTGGTATTTTAGGAAATGATCTCGCCGAACAAAGTGCCAAAGAAGCTTGTAACAAAGAACAAATTGATTGCCAATTAGTCGTTACGCCTGATCTTAAAGCATTATTTAAACTTAAACTTAAAGAAAAGTGGTGCGAAGAATGGCATATCATGCAAAATAATAAGCTTCGCGAAATAAAAAGGCGATTGTAACACTGGATCTCTTCAAGGCGTTCTTCTCGACGCGAAGAGGTGTTCGACCCGTCGACGCATTGGACACACACATCTCACTCAAGGATACCTTTTAAAAGGTGAAGACCCACCACCCTGTGAGCAGTGTGGTGAGATTTTAACTGTTAGGCACATTTTAGTAGAATGTCCTCAACACATGGACGAGAGGAATGATTTTAAACTAAAACCTAATTTAAAAGAAATTTTATCTGATGAATCTGAGAACATAACCAATGTTTTTGAATAACTGAAATCAACACAGCTGTACAATGAGATTTAAAAATAACATGTCATTATATGAGAGAATACGGGCACTGGTAACCTAAGTGTTGTGTGCCCTTAAACCCTAATAACTAACTAACTAACTCCTTCTATCTGGAAAGGTTTTGTTCCAAGCCAGAGCCAGTCATAGCTTATAAAGGTGTTTTTTTTTTATGTTTAATCTTAATTGCTAGTTGGTAACATAAATGTTTTCATTTTTATAAGATGGAAGTTATGAGTTTTTTTCTTGTGAAATTGAGATGGCAGTAGGTATTAGTTTCTGTATTTGCTAAAAACAATTTTGAATTTTGTTTTTTCTTACTGTTGTAACTGTCAAGTCATTAAATCAGTTGAAGAGGACTGAATAGTCTTCGAAATATCGTTACAAAGTTGTTTTCTTTATTTACAAGTGCAGTGTATAGTCTACATATTTCATTACATTATCAGAAAAATTATTAATAATTATTAATTATTGGAAAAGGCTTATGATACAGCATGGAGATATGGCATTTTAAAAACTTTACATACCTGGGGCTTTAAAGGGCACCTGCCAATTTTTATTTCAAACTTTTTATCTGAAAGAATTTTTAGAGTTCGAATTGGAAATATTTTATCTAGACCTTTTTATCAAGAGAACGGAGTTCCACAAGGATCAGTTTTAAGTGTTGTATGTTTTGCTATATCTATCAACAGTATTACCTCACATATAAAAAAGCCAGTCGAATCATCACTTTTTGTAGATGATTTTTCCATTTACTTCCGAGCTTCGTATTTGAGTTCGATTGAACGTCAAACTACAACTAAACATAAAGCGCCTTGAGAGATGGTCAGCTGAAACTGGATATAAATTCTCAATCACTAAAACCACATGTGTGCTATTTAGCCTTCGGCGTGGATTATTCCTTAATCCCGACCTGCACATGGGAAGCCATGCCTTACCATTTGCCGAAATTGCACGATTTTCGGGAATGTTATTTGATAAAAAGTTATCGTGGAAGCCCCATATCCAGCAGCTACGAACCAAGTGTTTAAAAGCTTTAAATATTCTACGAGTGCTAAGCAATACTATTTGGGGAGCTGATCGTACTACCTTGTTACATCTATATCGCTCCCTCATCCGCTCCAAGTTTGATTTTGCCAGTTTTATTTATGATTCGGCTAGGCCTTCTTATATTAAGACTTTGGATACAGTTCACCACACCGGTATAAGACTATCCACAGGAGCTTTTCGTACGAGCCCTATTCCCAGTCTTCTATGTGAGTCTGCAGAACCATCTTTGTCCTCTAGAAGAAAGTACCTAATGCTTAATTATATTGCCTCATTAAAAGGTTCCCCTACAAACCCAGCCTATAAAGCAGTTTCAGCAGCAACTACGGTACTTTTGCTAAAACATTCAAATACGATTATTTAGAATGAAACATAATGTACGCTACATATTTACAAAATACAATTTCAGTCATTGTTTCATTAAATAATACAACATTTAAGAGAAGGTACCCCAACAACAAACAATTAAATTAATCAACAAACAAAACAAAATGTTAGTAAAGTGGTGATACTGGTTACGGTACCACAAAATATATTTTATTTTACATCAAACAACATTCATATATAAACCATCGGAAAGGCATGATGATTATGTAAACAGGAAATCGTACCATTCTATGGTATTGCAAGGTGTTTGCAATGAGGAGAAAAAGGTTATATATGTCTTCATAGGCTACCCGGGGTCAGTTCATGACGCACGAGTGTTCGGGAATTCAGACATTTATGACAACTTGCAAACACTGTGTGAAGGTAAGCGTAGATATTAGGGATACAGGTGGGCTGACTGTATTGTGGTTTATGGGTATTGAATGGAAAATCACTTTGCTGATGAGTATTTTTTACAATATAGAGTATAGACCATTGAAAGATATGAAGTAATAACAGTTAATTATATTTTTTGTTTTTTAATAGGTGGATACTTGTTAGGCGACTCAGCATATCCACTTCTCCCCAATTTGTTGACGCCGTACAGGGATAACGGACACCTAACCGCAGCAGTACAAAGGCATTTCAATGTGGTACACAGTTCGTGCCGTGGTTTCTATTGAACATGCCTTGGCATAATGAAACAAAGATTCAGGCAACTATTTCACCTGAAATTGCAAGGGCATGCCAGAATCGCACATTTTATACGTGCATGCTGTGTGCTGCATAATATTGCAGACTTGGATGACATTCAAGTGTTCATTGAAGAGGCAAATGTTCCAGATGAACAGCCTGACAACAATGAGCATTTGAATGTCAACCATGGTATTGCTAATGATGTTCGTGACGAATTGGCACGTCACATTACATGCGTAGACACTAGCCAGAGAGACGATAGTATGGTACATACAACAAACCCATCAAAGGCCGTTAAATTACATCATATTGTAAAGCGGGACTGGACAGTATAATAAATAGTGATGTGCTTGGTGGGGGTAGAGTTGATAGGGAACCCAAAAGCTTACCTGGTTGGTGACTGCAGGTGTCTTGTAGATAATACTAAATAGGTACATGAATTAGAATAAAAACAAATACGGCGTTGAAACTGTTTTGGCCAAACAAGGCCTTGGTTCACTCAACGAATGCAGAGTTAGCCGACAAACAATTTCGACGTCGTTTTTGTTTTATTCTTTTTTATGTATATATCTAGTACTATCTGCAAGACCCCAACAGTCACCAACAAGGCTGTTGGGTTCCATACCAACCAACCAACAACCCTGTTGTGTCCGGCTTGGAACAGTTGGTTTTACAGTAATTTTCTAGGAATCATTATTGTCATAGGCATATGATCAGGGATAGAAATGTATATTTCGATATATTGTTGGTAATTAAATTAATAATACGTTTGATTTTCAAATTCAAACATATCTATGTAAGCCTACAGTATTACAAAGAACACCGTGTCGCATAGTGACAAGTGTGATCCAATAATGACAAGACCCTCAGTTCCAACCACTCCACGTTCTCTTCCTTCCCCCCTACCCCCCAACCACCTGGTTTGATTACTATCACTGCCCACTTGGCGGAGTAGAGACAGATTATAATCACTTAAAACTTTTGTAACTAAAAACGTATGTAGCGGAAAAAAGCGCGTACATTTTAGTGTAAAGGGACATCAAGTGGCGACTACAATAAAAAAACGAGTTGCGAAAAAAGTAGCGACGCTACTTTTTTAAGCAAGTATGCCTAGCTGTAGCGAGAGCATGCTACTTTTAAAGTGGCGTCCCCAACTCTGCTGATACATATGTGTTTGACTGGGGTTAATGAGGGGTTTGAATGGTGAGACATGACATGTGCTGTAGGCTTACATAAAACAACTAGAACTAAAACTACCTAATACTAAATATTTTCATCTAATTTTAAGTTAACCTAGAAGTAACAGAAAAAATATGTATGTATGCCACGAAAAATTATACACTATTCTTTCCTAGAATATTGTATATCTTTCTAAAACCTCAGTTTGTTTTTTGAGGAGGCCCAGATGCTGATCCCTTAGCTGCTGTTTCTTCTCCTCTTTTTCTGGCGGGCAGCATCTCGTTTCTCCTCCCTCTCCTCCATCGCCTTCTTAAAGCAAGGAGCTCTTGCTGGACACTCCTTGGAGGTCTGATACGTTTTTTTTCCTTCGTATTTTTGCTTTTGTCTATTAGCCCTATTGTTACAGAACCAGTTGTGATGCCTGTCATTTGCAACACCATCTGGATCAGATGTTTCTCTGAAATAAAATAATGTGTAAATATTTTGTCACTCCGTCTCAACATAAAAAAATTACTTAGGCCTATCTCTTATTATAAGTTATAAAAAATAGAAAAAAACTGAAGAAAATATTATAATAAGTTATAAATAATAATAGTTGTAAGAGTTATAAAATACAATGGAAATATGTGGCTTTTTAAGTATTGTGAACTATAAAATCTCTATTCATGAATATTTAAGACACAAGAAGTTAAGAACAGTATAATGATTAAAATTGAATGGAGAAAGATTAGTGTTATCTCCACTAACAATGTTGTCTACTCGAACTTTATAAAGTTAGTAGCCTAATTACCTGGTGATTCAGGCATGGCAAGTCCACATTTCACCAGCGTGTCCTGCCTAGTGATGCTGGTTGCAGAACCTAACAACAATGGTGGGATAATACTTGATTTCTTCCCTAGGATTTCGGTAAGTTCCCTGTAATGAAAAAAGAAAAACAACTGTCAAAACAAAGATACCAGTCAAGTAGGCTACATAATGTGCAAATGCTTTGACAAATTCAAGATAAACGAATGTCGGTTATTTGTGATTTTTCAATACATTGTAGAATTGTAGCAAGAGTTATTTATCTTTTAAACTACCTACATGGATGTCAATTATAGACACTATTAAACTGCAACTTATTTTATCAATCCATTATGCTTTCCTCCCACATTCACCACATATATCACAGCTTGGGCTCGAACTATGGCCGTATATCCACATAGCTAATTTGCGAAAATGTATTTCATTTTTTCCATATCTTTGGAAATTATTTCCCACATTTTTTTGTGGTCAATATCTTCCGTGTTTCAACTAGTGGCTTTTTGTTTCTATACATTTCGATTAAGAGCCTGGAGGATGCATCGGACCACTCGACATAATTTTTCCTGCCTGCTGTTTCTTCTATTTCTGGTTCTGGTAATGGTACCAACACAGAAGTTTGTGGCTCTACAGTGCTAGCCCCTTCAACAACAAGTGTTATAGGGGCTAGCACAGTAGACCCATTTGGCATGAACATCATTTGAAATGACTCGCAGCTTAAATCTACTGCGTCTTTTGGCACTTCGAAGATATCATCTGAAAATTGAGAAAAATATTTACTTTAATTAATTAGGTAAAATAATGCAGATGATTTTCGGCCCTGGTCCCTACTCCACATGCTGTGGATCAGCATGGAAACCTATTTCAGTGATGACATAATGATGTCAAGAGATCAGCTGGCTTCTTTACAAGATTAATGATTTGTCTGGGCCTATCCTATGCCCTTTTTCCAGACATGCTGCTGTCTGCAATCACATTATTTTTTTAAATATGTAGGTATTACATTATTCAGCTTGAAAATTGATGGCAGGTTAGCCTAGGCCTACATTGTAATGTGAAATGCTCAACAATAACAAATGGCAACAGGTGTGTAGGGCATGGGCATAAGTAGAATAGTTTGTATATATAGGGCCTAGGCCTATATCCAGTTGGCCGAATGCCACACGCAAATAGTTGGACAATTCTTTTAATTATCAACGGTAATTAAGAAACTCAAATGGCAAAGTAATTAGGCACAGGCAAGATTCATCTAGGCCCTACCTTGAACCTAACCTCAAAGACACGCATCACATCATCTCGCATCATCCCAACGTAATTGTTGGCGCAAGGGCGAGGATGTACACGCGACCTAAGAGTTCTAGCTGAAGGTTCTAGAACTTCCCTAGGTAATGAGTAGAGGAGTGGACTGTATAATTTGGAGAGATGGAAATATGTTATATAGGTTAGATATAACACGAGGGATAGTGCCGTAAGCAGAGCTATTACCACATACCTGGTTGGACGTGTTAGTCGGACGTGCTGATGACGTGTAGACGTGCTGGCAATGGACGGAGCAGGCGAGATGACACGGCAGTGGCGCGGAGATAGGCACTAATGTGTGTTAGAACTTAAACTAAAAACGTACGAGAGTAATGTTATTATAATAGAATATAAATAAACACCCGTGAGTTTGCCCAGAGAGAGGCGAGAAGTTATGAGAGAGTACACACGTAGTTTAACGTGGCGAGGAGGTTACACGCACACACACTTGATGTAATGCGCGTGGAGAGTTTATTGCACTTGCACACTGCACACAGTTCTGCACGTGGCGTCGATCATACAGTAGTTAACCGGCTCAAAGTACGACGTCAGCGTTTTGCAATAATAGATGCGTACTGGCACCTGTGGAGGGATAGGTGAACTATGTAAAAAGGAAGTAATTGGCATTCAAAGAGGAGTGCGCGTAAACAGTAATTAAGAATTTGGATTCTGAAATTATAGGTTATATACCTAGTACAGTATTACATAAGTACTTACCACCCATTGCAAATAAATAACTTTCGTCTTTCTCGACTGGTCCTTCATCTCGAACAATTACTGCGACGTCCATATTTTACGCGCGCAAAAGTGTTGTTTCCTCCTACACGACCAAAAGAGCTCGTGTAGCACTGGCAGCACTAGTGCTACACTGCAGGTACAGAAAAACGACCACATATCACCTACACTGACTTACACGAATACAAAAAAACAGCCATTCGTCTACACTGACTTTCACTAGTGTAAAGTGTTGGACAGGCGAACAAAGCTTTTAATCAATTCAACAAGAGGTTTCTTATTTACATCTCTCCCATCTTCTAATTTGAATCCAGTTATCTATTAGCCAGTTGCGGATTAGCTTAAGGAGATGATGGACATCCGCAAAACAAAATACTTTTAGTGTTAGTGTTTTATCACTTGGGTGAGGGAACCATGTTTTGTTCTCATTTACACCTAAATTAGTCCATAATACTCCACGATTGTATCCACCCGTCTGACACACAAGCTACTAGTATAAATCCAATATCGTACAATCTAGAAATCATACCAGAAAGGATGTTCACATTCATGTTTTTATCGAAGTCAACAAAAACAGGCTGCTTCGATTTGCCAATTTGGCTCCCTAAAATGGCTCCCTGTTAATGTAGCCTTACAACAAATCTCTAGCATTTTAAAAACACCGTCTAGAAGTCCAGGTCGAAAGTTTAGGCTTGACGCCCAACATCGTAATGTTGATAGGGTGGGCAGAGAGGGTAATGTAAAGATTTTCGCAAGTCGGAGGTCAGAGTGGTCCTTCTTGGCGGACAGGTCTGACGAATCTGCTTCATCTGGCGAGGGTTCTGACGTTGGGTCAGTTGGTTGGTGGAAGAGACTTGAGGTGGTTTGGTCGTTGTCATGGTTGGAGCTGGTTGAAGTGTTTACAGTTGAGGGTGCCGGGGATCCATGTGTGTGGTTTCATTTGATTGATAAATTTAATGATCCCAGGGGTGTGGTGGGGAAGGGGGTCCGTGAGTGGGTCGTGGTGGTGGGATTAGGGGTTCCGATTTTTTTTTTCTTCTTTTTTTTGGACCATGATTTTGGAGCAATACGAAGGTAGGGTGGCTGTTGTTGTTTTTGTTTTTTCTTTTTTTTGGGGGGGGGGGGGGGGGGCGGGGGGGAATGAAAAGATGTAGTTTTTTTTTTTGAGAAGTCCGTTGGATGGTATGGTTTTTATGTAGGTGATGTTGTGGATGAATGATAAGAAAAACTAATGCCTAGCAGCTAGCGTTGTTTGTGATGGTAGAGAAGGTTCAGGCCTCAAGGACCCACACCTATTTTGCTCTTTTTGTCTAGCAATTTCAAAAGTAAAATGCTTGGCATTAACTTCCCCAGTACCACTGGTGGCTCGGTGCCCGGGGTCGTTAAGAGGCTACCTATTGGGAGGAGACTGAGTTAGCCCCCCTTCCCCCCCAGAAGTCGCAGGGATGCACTGGTGACCGAGGAGTCACCAGCCAGGCGTATCGAGACTTGACCGACAGGGGTGGCGTAAAAACCAAGCTCCTGCTTTACTTACTTTGCTACCCCTACATTTGTGCTCACTTTCTTTCTTAACACATCCACCTCGATCATTAGTCGATTACTCTTTTCTTCTTCCATTTTCAATCTTTTCTGCACTTCAATTAGCAATTTCCTTGCCATTTCAATTTCTCCATCATTGGCTTTCATAGCCCTTTCTTAAACAACACATTCTCACATCCTGCCGGGGCAAGGCTTGGTTTCCCCCAAGTGTTTTATCGCATTACAAACGAGAACAGTTCAACATCCTCCGCTACATTGGTTAGTATTTTTTTCCCATACTTCCATCAACACACTTGAAGTTAATGTCAAGGCTTATATTTTAGATCTACTTAGACTTATATCTAAACATGGCAGTGCAAAACATACCAGTACAACACAGTCAGAGTTGATATATCGAGCAGTATCCCAGCAGTGGAGGACACAAAATAGCACTGAATTTGCACATTGACAGAGCAGACTCTTGGTGACATTGTTGAACTCACAATTCCGTAACTTATTCACTGTGGATTCCCTCGAGATTTATAGTTTTAAAATGATCCTTGAGATTAATTAGTCATTAATCGTAGTTATAACTACATTTATTTACTGCAATATCCGTTATAACAAAAATACTACTTTTAAACGAAATTCAATCCAGGTGTTTTCCCGGTTGCTATGGGGAGGTGATGGGATAAGATCATTTATGTTAATAATGTTATGATTATCTGTACTACGACTCTGTACATACATTTAGCTTTCTTTCAATCTACATGCAGGTGTTGTGTGTGACGAGAAATGCAAACATGTTCCAATTGGTTTCCGCAATGACAGTAAAATCCAGGGATATGGTGTCCATTGACTTCCGCATTAATTTCTAGTAGCAGCTGGTCTACATTGTTTGATTTGTACAAAATTGATTATTTCTCCGGTTGAGCTTTTGTAAACCAAATCCCCCTGGATTTTCCCTCATCAGCAGCAAGAACAGTATCGTCTGTGATCTTACACAACAGCATTGTTGAATTCTTTGTTAATAGTCTCTAATACTTCCACTGTGAAAACCAGGTTTAATTTTGGGTAAGACTTTGAAGTTGATACATACCTCCTCTGAAGGCAGTGTTTTATTTTCCGCAGAGCTGAATAGGTAGACGCAGATTTTGCCATTAAATACAGACACCACTTTATAATTAAAGGGGGCCATCTGTGCCCATAGGGAGATTTCATTTGCACAACTCTTATCTGCTCTTCAAAAAACATTTTTCCCAAAGTCGCTGCTGTGAGAAACATCAGATTTCAGTATATTAAGGAAATCTTCATTATCGAGGACGAAAACTTGATCCCCTTTTGAATTTTAGCTCGTAACTTTTTACGAAGACTGGCGGTTTTCTCTTTTCGAGCACTAGAGCCAGCGGTTTAGCCAGCTCGTTTAACCCGGGTTTCCCACTCGAACCCCGAAGTTAAGCAGATTGGGCCATGGTCATGGGCAGAGTGGGTGACCGCTCTGCCCTGAAACTACGTATACCGGGTTAGAGCAGATGGAGGGTTCGAAAGCTAGTGTAACGGCTTCGTTCTCCACGACGTCTACTCGGCAGTCTGGGTTAGTGGGGGAAACCCTATATGACTGCCCAAAGTTAAAACCGCCCTTTTCAGGTGGGACGTTAAGCTGTTGGTCCCCTTGGTACTTTTCGAAAGGAAATAAAAAAAAGGAAATATAGCAATCAGTGGTATGGACAGTGCAAACACCCGCGAACCCAACGCCAAGAATCAACAAGGCCGATTCAGAACAATCTGAATTTACTATTTTTGCTTCATTGCTAGGACGGCTCCAAAAGTCACCGTTTACAAACTCCTAAAAACACAAAACTGATGGATTAAGTCCAAATCAGAAGTTAAAAAAATACTGACTTTAGCGGGAATCGAACCCTGGACCTTCTGCATTGGAAGCAGATACGCTAACAACAAGACCTACGAGCCAACTTCAATCAAAGCATTGGATTCGTGGTTATCCAATAAAAGTAAGATTTTTCAATCTTTTGTGCAGCTCGTGTGCTTATTCACATGCTTCGTTGTTTCTAGGAATATAACCCCATTCAGCCATCCTGTGGGGTTGACTAGTCCAAGCCTTTCAAAAGCAAAGGTTTATTTTGTTTCGGGGGAATAAGAAGACAGGTGGACTTGTAGTGCCATCAAAGTTAACTCGCAACCTTCTTGTGGTTTGGGCCCCGTGATTAGGGGAGTTTTCTCCCTGAAAACTAAATGGCGAGCTCTGGATCGTCGTCTGGGAAACCCCCTTTCCCCTTTTGGACTACTTCCCTGACGGCGACGACAATGACAACACGGACTGATGATGACACAGACGGAGACGCCCAAACGACGTGGGGGAACTTCTACCCTCCCCATACGCTTGTGGCTAGTTCTGACCAGCACAGGCCTGTCCACCCCTTGCCCCCCACGTCATCCCACACCCCTTACGTCCCTCCCTTCGTCTCGTTTAGCCAAGTTGAAATAAATATGAGACTTTCCCAATCAATTGTATTCCCAATTGCGTTGGTTTATAGCGCAAAATGTGCACCTGCGGGACTCCTGGACAAATTAAGCCGGCGGGTGCTGAGCCTAGAGCAAGATTATCTAGGCCTATGCCAATAAATAATAAATAAAAATAAAAATAAATAAACAGCGTCTACAAACATTAAACCAGGATAATAAGGTACCGGTAGGTAATGGATGGGTAGTACAAGTAAAGGTAGTATTCATTGATAAGCAAGCATTTCGATCTAAGGAGAACGCATTTATTTAGATAAATTAGCAAACCTACCGCCCTAGCGGGGAAAGGGCCTGGTGCATAATGACCTGGGGGAGCGTGTTCAGTTTTTCCCATTATTATAAGTTCAACTGATTATTTGTGACATTGTGACTTACAAATTAGATCACCCCTGGACTCTGGTAAGAATGGCAGGCTGCCCTTCCGTCTGGAACTCCAGCAGGCGCCCGTCCGGGGGTCGAACAGGGGCCCTTTCTTCCTTCCCCGGAATCTTCCTGGATGTTCGTTCCCTCTTAAAGCCTCTTCAGATAGCCAATCCATGTGGGTTTACCCTGACTCTTGAGCACTCTTACACTTGACCTACTTAACATTCCATCGGCTTCGCACTTGTAACTCTTATTATGGTCTACGGTCAATGCCCTGAGCCTCGCCCGCGTCGTATTCAACTGCCGGTATTCAAAATCGGCACATGACCGCTCTCGGCCAAATCACCGCCAATCCTCCTGTTCAAAGTTCGTCATCCGGCTGCTTAATTAAGTGATGCAATGCCCCCTCAACGGAGGGACAGGTCGTTGGCTGATCGACCGTAAGACCGTGATTGTGAAATAGACCGACTTTTTGCTGATTCGGGGTCTTTGCCGCATCCTATGTTTTGTGTGATTAGCCAAGTTGCATAAGTATGAGACTTTAACCCAATTTCCAATCAATTAAACATATAAAGCTTAAGACCTATATTATCAAATGTATGCGCCGATTTCTTTTGTTTTTAGTAACGTATCGTGGGGTATGATAGGACGTGTCTGTTGCAAATGTATAGCTTGTAGGCTAGATCCACTATGGACTAAGGATGTTTGGTCTACTTGTGGGCCCCGTGAATCCGTGCTAAACTTCTCGATACTGTCCACCAAAGTGGCCCCCGCCTGGTAAGGGGTTTGCTTTCCCGGGTCGAGTCTCGTCCTCACCTATATGCAGAGAGAGTTAAGAGTGTTGGCATTGGTCGGGGGGAACTTTCCCCTTCCCTTTGACTCCCCTCCCCGACGGCGACGACATTGATAGCACAGACGGATTATGACACAGACGGAGACGACCACGACGTGGGGGAACCCCCTTTGCCCCCCCCATTTCGCTTGTGGCTGGTTCTGACCAGCACAGGCCTTTTCATCCCTTGTCCTTCGCGTCACCCCGCTCACCCCTTACGTCCCACCTTCGTCTCGATTAGCCAAGTTGCATACATATGAGACGTTAAGCAATATCCAATCAATCAAATTTCGACTTTACCACGGACGTCCTGGGTTCGATTGTCGCCATGTTTTGGGTGGGCGCTCTGTTGGGAGTGACTTACTGTGGGTGTTGTAAGTGGTGTTATATTGAGTAAGTCATCATCAGTTATTTTCGGCATGAGTGCGTCCTGCTGATCTCGCTCGTTTCTTCTAGTCTCGCGCGTCTATTGAATTCTGTCCGCGTGAGCTCTGTACCGAGGTGCGTACGGCTGCGTATTGCTTTCACGCACACTGACGTCATCTTTTGATGGCTGCACTCAAGACAGCTCGTTCGCCATCCATGCATTTATCGCGATATAAATCTTGTTCTCTCGCTCGCGTCTGTGATCTGGTCTTTTTTAGTTCTTTGTTACTATCTTCCCTCTCTTCATCACTTAACAAATCATCACATTCGAGGGAAACTTGGTATTGCAAATGAAATGATAAATATTTAATTAAAACACACGGATAAAAAAAATTTCCGAAATGAATGCTTACCAGTAAATCACGTTTTTCGCCACTGATGACACAACACTTCCATTTGGTAGTACAAAAAAAAAACCCTTTACTGCAGCGGTCGGGGGACGTCGGACAGGCGAGACGAGAGGACCACGTCTTTTTTTCCCAAAGGGATGGTACCGTTAGACCTGTGGTTAGAGGGTGGGTGGCAGAGGCAGTTAATTTCTGTTTGAGTTCGGTGGGGCGGTTGGGGAAGATTCTTTCGGTACAATGAACCCTTTAAATTGAGCACATGGGGGAAAAATCGTCAGAAAAGCGAGAGACTGAGCTCTTGAGGCAAGGTCGACGGACGTTCGAAAAAAAAGGAGTTTGCGTTATACAGTAGCGCAAAAGTGCGCTTCTTTCACGCAACAGCTATACGCAAAACAAATAGCATGCTTTTGCTACAAATGTTCAAATTAGTTTATGTTAAAAATTTCACCAATACATCTGTAGGCCCCATTCCCATCAGCAATTGCCATAGTAAAACATGATCTAGTGGGCATTAACCAAGATGTGATTGAAAATTTAGTGAATATAGAATCAATACTAAGATAGAACTTCATGATAAATATTACTTTGCTCCTTGAAAAAGTTTGTGTTTTTACAGCTTGGACTGGGAGTTTTTTTACCTGCTACCTTATGACCCTTTTGTAATCTTGTAGTGTTGCAGTGTGGAATGTGCATTTCACATTTGTTTTAGTGGGTGTATTGATGGTTATCCCTACTATAAGTTATTATGCTATCCTGCCTAGGTGTAGTTTAAGAACTTTATAAAATATATAGGTGTAAAGTATAAGAACTCCTTAAATATATAAACAAGGAACCGTCAAAATCTTCACAGCTTTAAAGGTTATTAACATGATTCCCTATAACCTTTGACCGTCAATTATACTTATCGCCAGGTTTTGCATTATGAAATATTATTTCGTTCGGAAGTAGAACCCCAGAATTGTATACCATACCGTATTATTGATTCGAGGTATGCATGAGATACAGTTTTTTCCGAGTGGTGCTGATTATTTTCTTGATTACCGCGGTTAGCATAACATGCCGAGTTTATGTTAGAAATTAATTTGTTTATGTGAGATTCCCGTTAAGATTTCATCAATACATACTCCTAAGAAAGAGATATCTACTACATTATATATTTGAGTATTCTTTATTGCTATTATGGATACTGGGTATTTAAATTTTGTCTAAATTGAATTCTGAAAGTTAAGTTTGAGTTTCATGAAAAGTTAGTAAAACTTTGGTTTATTATTTATCGAGTGTCTATTACTCTTGGAGAGAGAAAAGTAAAAAGGGCTACTATTTCGTTCAGCAATACGAATGACACAATTCCTGTCTCAATGTTTAGATAGATAGATAGATAGTACTTTATTTGTTGTTTAAATAATACAGAAAACATGTAACCTAACAAAAAAAAGGGGAGGTTTCAATCCAACACGATTGATTTCCACCTAAGCCATATACATACATAGAAATTTAAAAATTAATTATTTAAAGACATTTTACATTTTTTACAACAAAAGATAATATATACATGAAGAGAGTAGTTTTAAAAAAAATATAGTACAATAAATGTAGTATCAATAAAACATTTTCTCAATGTTACACTAGCCAAGCCCTAGTACATATTCCGTTAACTTGGGAATAGCAGCCTTCAATGAGGTATGTTTTAAGGTTCCTACAAAGGTGTGTATAGATTTAATATTTTTTATTTCATTTTGGTAGGGCATTGGAACATCTTTATGCTATTATTATGAGGGGTTCTCTGTGCCATACTAGTGTTGCAGTGTTATGTGTAGATTAGAAGCGCTTCTAGTTTGATAAGAGTGCACATCACTATTTAGGGTGAAATTTTTGGTTGGAAATGACGGCAACATGTCTTCCACATCAGCCAATAAGAGATAAAGAGATAACCTAATGTACATTTCTACGTAATATTATTACCAATGCAGTTTTTTTTTTAAAATTGGTTTTTTAAATTTTATATAGGCCTATTAGGCCTAGGCCTAGGCTAGTTTTTTTTGCAAATAATTATTTGATTGGTTTTCTTTATTTAAAATTGCTAGCTGAGAAACCAAGAGTACTGTTACCTCGAAACAAGGAATACCCGTACATAAACATGCATGTTATATGTGAATATTACCCTAGTGAAACATTAAAGCTACGGACTTCTGATGTTGACGGAAAAATGATCCCGAAATTCAAGATTGTTACGAGCCAAACGATGAGGGAAAATTTAGACGCGGCCCGAGCTTGAAATGACCTCCGATAGTGAACCACTAGTAGAAGTCCAAGTTTGGAAACTGGTGTCTCATTAACTATGAATAAGTAGTTTACTCCTTGACAAAATAAATAAGCTAGGCCTGGGTGGTCGAGTGGTAAAATGGATAGATAAAAAGGCTTACGGGGAGAACTCAGGTAGTAAAAGTTGGGGATAAATACTCAAATGAGCTAGAGGTTACTTCAGGGTACCTCAGGGAAGTATTCTAGGCCATTACTATTCCTTATTTTTATTAATGACATAGGAGAGGGATTGGATGTCAATATCAAAATCAGACTTTTTGCAGACGATTGCATAAAATATATGGAAATCAGAAATGAAAATGACTGCCTTAAATTCCAAGCAGCAATTGATAGAATAGTTGAATGGGTGCAGATAAATAAATGAGCCTTAAAGGAGAGAAAAGCCCAACTGATTAAGTTCACAAACAAAGCCCAAAACCTGTCAAGTACCAATATATTATTGACGGCATTTCCCTTCAGTATATGGAATCTTGTAAATTTTCTGGGGATATTTCTAATGCAAAAAACTCAACTGGAGCAATCACATAAAAAAAGTGTAATGCCAATGGAAAACAAAAGCCTCAATTTCGTGATGAGAAAACCTTTTGAGGAAGAGTTCGGTGATAAAAGAAAAAACATATTTAGAAATAGTGAGAAACCCGGGATTGGAATATGCAAGTTTGGTTTGGGACCCACATACAAAGTCCCATGTACATAGCTTAGAAATGGTCCAAAGAAGGGCAGCAAGGAAGGTGCTAGGAAAATTTTGGGCCAAGACACAGCCCTTCTGGGAAAATGATTTTGAATTTGGCTGGGCACCACTTAAAAAACGGAGGGAAACTTTTAAACTAGTGCAATGTATAAATCATTAGCAGGAGAACTGGCCTGGGCAGGGCATCAAAGATCGATTGAAAGCTGCTACACATAAAGGAAGGCAAGATCATGATCAAAAACTGTTCTTACATAGGTATAATACGGAGGTTGGGAAAAAAACTCATTTGTCGGTTCGACAATTAGAAAATTGGAAAGACCTAGACAAAAACAAAATTTAAAACCCCAAACCCTCAAGTGTTGTCAATTTTAAGGAGAGAATAAATCTTAATAGGTTAGAAAGGATTGTATTAGGTTTTGTATTAATTGAAATAGGCTAAAAAATTAAATAATGTAATTTATACAAAAACTGTTATAGGTATAGTATATTTATTACTATACTTATATGTTATAACTAATCCTAGTAATTGCTTTGTAACAGTAATTATAAGGAATATGCAATGTGAAATATAAAATGTCAATATTCTGTATCCGAGCAGAAGAGCTCAAAACATGAATTAATTAATAAATACAAATACAAATGTAGGAAAGGTAGTAAATAAAGAAAGTGCCGAAGTGCAAGTCAGATTAGATGGTCCTCCCTTAGGCTGCTGCTTCGTCAGGCTCTTGATGGTTTATTCCTGGTTCTGGCTCTGCTGGAGCTCCTGCCGCTGGAGCCGGGTGAGGGATGAGGGGGAAGTTGCCGCAAATTATTCGCATTATTGCGTCCATTTTTTGGAAGTTCGCTGCGGCCATTCTAGTTGCAGCAATACAATTGCGTTCTAAGTTCTAAATTGAATATCTTTTTGCTGGATTTGAACTCTAAGTTCTGTGTTTTCTGCGGTGACGGCATTTAGCCTATCCATAAACCTTCGGAACTCTTGGTTTAAATTCCCATTGTTATTTTCAGCCATGTTGTGTAATCTTAATGGAATGGCCTATGTTTTGGTTGTGGGTTGTTACAGCGATTTAGATGGCGGTTGGTGTTTTCCCTGACATGATGGGTCCAACATCCACGCTCCCCACGGCCATACTGTGTGTCTAGCGTTCCGCTCGGTATGATCATATTTACTATATTGGTTTTGAAGTCCCCACTAGTAACGTGTGTACCGACGTCTCGATTGTTTGAATATCGGACAACCCACTTGAACATTTTCGTCACAAAAAGATGAAAAATTATTTCGAAGTGACTAGTGGCGGCGGGCAGGGTAAAAGAATCAAAAGGGGATTCTGGTACATCCAGCAAAACCTTGAGATGATCTTGATGATGACCCGGGCCCGAGGCAGAAAACCCTCTTCCCAAGAGAGTCTCAATGTCGTGTGTATCATACACGTTTAGTCCAAAAAGTAGATCTTCCTACCCTCTTACGCAGCACGGAGATTATTAAATTTAATTAAAACAGCCTATGTACTGCAACTGATGCACTGATTAATGTAGCTGAGTGGGTAGGTAAACCCCAAAACCGACGAACGAATCTTGTTTGTGGCACCCCAAAACAACCCTTTTTTTCCATGAAGCATGTATTAGCATATATTTAAAACATCAATCTGCAGATTCCATCCTGGTAGACTATGATGGGGAACGCAACCGCGTGTTCCTCAGCTTTTACGATATCAAGTGCTTCAAGTGCAAGCAGATGGACACATTGCCGTGCCCTTTCACCCGCTATTGTCAACAAGCGACACCTGCCGACGGGGCTCTCCCCCGCACGTCTGGAGGTGAGAAAAGGAGGAACTCGTTGCGGGGTGGGAGTGCTGTTACACCACTTCCGAGACGAGTGATGTGCCCTCATCCACCCCGGCGACTGTCCAAGCTTCGACTGCATGTCCCCCTCCCATTGGAATGGACTGCAGCGAGCTACTCAACACCATATCGCTGCTTACCCCAAAAGACGGAGATGGCTTCACTCCGGTCTCTGGACAGCGAAAGCCACGCAGTGAGTCCCCTGCTAAGAAGCGACAAAAGCAGGATGAGGGGGCAACACCTGGCGAGGTGACCATGCCCCTGGCTGCCGTGGAGCTTCTTAACAGTGAGGAAGCGACAAACACACTGTCCACCAGTGCATTCCTGCAGTTTTTTGCGGATGTTAAGGGCAGCGATCAGCCACTTAAGATTGCTCATCGCTTCACCCAAGACATAGAGGGACTTTTGCAGGTGCTGATGTTGGTCAAGCCGGCCGTTAGGGAAGTGCGAGCGATAAGGGCCAGGGTTGAACGCCTTCAGGGCACCCTGCGCAAGGCACAAAACTTCTACTTGGTGTCCGGTGACTACGATTTCTCTCTCTCCAGGTCAAACTCGCAAGAGAGCCTCGTGTCAAATGGAGTGGAGTGATTCAACAACAACATGGGAGAGACAACCATACTCACACTAAACACCAAGAGCGTACGCAGCGACTTCAAGTGGTGTCAGCTGTCCAGTTTCCTTGATCGCCATTTTCCCGACGTCGTCCTCTTACAGGAGACGAACACGCCTTCAGCACCACTTCCCCTACTTATATCCAAATATACCTTCTATTTCAACCCACCAGTTCAAGTGTGTACGGGCACCATGATCGGACTTCGCAAGTCGTCCAAGTTGGTGTTCCGTGCTCACAACATTCTGTACCCCGGCTATCTTCAAGAACTTCTCTTGGAGATTCCCGCCACAAAACGGTCGCTCCATATTATTTCAATCTATGTGCCTCATGACCAGCACGTCGCTCTCGATGTGTTAGGGCTCCTCGAGCGACACATTCGCGATGTACGTGGCGTTGCAGGTGCCGACGCCCAGTTCCTTGTCGGGGGGGATTTCAACTGCACGTTGAATCCCAATATCGACAGGTCTGGTGGCAATGAGCGGTATCCACGCGTAGTGAATCAGCTCCGAGACATGGTCATGGCAGCAGACTTCTCCGATTTGTGGCGGGAGTTCCATCCCGTCGAACCGGGATACACCTTCGTCAGTAATGCCCCCTATCACAGCGCTTCACGCATCGATCGTTTCTACGCCACTCCCGAAGTCACGACCACGGTGACGGAAGTGAAGGTCTTACCTTCGTTTTCCGATCACCTGGCCCTGCTCACAACCCTCTCTCTAAAAACGCCCAAGTTTGTCTCTCCCTATTGGCGTTTTGATAACGCCCTCCTTGATGACCCAAGCTTTGGGGATTGCATGCGCGAGCTCCTTCTCTCGTTTGAGGCCCGTCGCCAGCTCTACACCTCCCTCCACCACTGGTGGGACGCTCTCAAGCAGGAGATTGGGACCACGACTATACGATTTGTTCGACTGCGCAGACAGCTAAGCGACGAGACTTTCGTCCGTCTAGAGCGACGAGTCGATCGAATCGTGTCCGATCCCCTGCTTGCGGGAAACACCACGGCCGACCTTGCTCGCGCGAACGAGCAGGTCCGCGAGGCGTACGCGCGGAGAAGCGAGAGAGTGTTGGCAACACTCTCGTATGACCAGCTACTTGCAGTAGATAGTCCGGCGGCTCCAAATCTGGCGCGGGACATGGCAACCGACTTTTCAGCCACTGAAACAACTTCGCTTAGAGGGGCGAATCGTGTCGGACGGTCCGTCTCTCTGCACAGCTGCGAGGCTTTCACCTTCTCCGTACCTATGGGTTCGGAGAGTCGTTCGTGAGTACCCTGCGAACGCTTTATGCTGGCGCCATGTGCGGGTAGGGTGTTGCCTCACGGCCCCTTTGCTTTTGGCCGTGGTATAAGGCAGGTTGTCTGCTGTCGGGGCTACTATTCTCTCTGGCTGCCGAACCGTTCCTCAGACTTTGCAGGTCGAGTCTCCAGGGATTTGTTCTCCCCGGTCAACCTGAACGCAGGCTCGTTATTTCTGGGCTACGCCGATGACTTCTCGGCTTTTATTGCCGACGACGGAGACTTCGTCCCGTCTCCGAGAAGTGTACGACGTCTATGCCGCACAGTCCGGAGCGCAGCTCAATGCCGAGAATCGACAGGCCTGTGGTCGGGCAGTTGGACAGGACGTATGGACACCCCTCTTGACTTCGCTTGGTCGAGCGAAGGTGCTAAAATCCTGGGTGTTGTTCTGGGGAACACGCCATGCTGTAGTGGCTGGGAGCCTGGAGGAACTGCTCGTTAAGTTCCGCGCTGCAATCCTCAGGTGGCGTTTTAGGGCGTCGGCCATGTCGCTTCGTGGTCGCGTCCTGGTTGCCAACCAGTTCCTAGCTCCAAGGCTGTGGTACACGTTCCAGATTGTACCTCCCCCTCTGGCTCTTGTCAACCGGATGCAGGGAGAACTGGCAAACTTCGTATGGGCGGCAGGAGGCACTGGACTCGTTAACGAGAACTCTGCGCTCCTGTCCATCTGGGAGGACTTGGACTTGTTCACCTTCCGTCCAAGGTGGCCATGTTCCGGGTGGTTGTTTGCTCACCGATTTTTGACCAACTTGGACGACCATCCTTGTCACGCCATGACCCGCCACTTCCTCGGAAAGTACCGACGTCTGGGTCTTGGGTGGCAAGTCTTGTTTCACCCCCTTATCGGTGGGCCTGCAGCCCGGAGCACGTCCGAGTTCCTTCGCACGGTTCTGGTTGCTTGGTTCTCCCTGCAACCAAAGCCAAGAAACTTCCCCTCTACTGTCTGGGGCCTGCGTGACATCCCCTCTCCACGCTGACCTCACTGATCCCTACAGCGACCACCCCGTTTATTCCATCCTGGTCTGCACTGGGATGTGGGACTTTCGGGGACCTACTCGTCGGTGATGAGTGGGTAGACGTGGACTCACTAGAGGGCTTCGACAATCTGCCTCGTCGTACACGCGAAGCCCCTGAGGATCAACGGGAAACAGGATCCAGGCTTTTTGTGACCTCCGCTTTCGTGGGTCAAGGAGATTCCGGGTCCTGAACCCTGGCCACCATCGCTCTTCTACGTCGCCCACTCTCTGGGATGTGGGTCCCTCATAATTCCCGTGACCAACAGGCGGACCATCCTGCTTGACATCATGGTGAAGGGGCTCGGCATAGACGGTTCCGCAGAGGGTCAATAGTCCAATGACCGCATCAACTGAAAGGCCTAGCCCGCCCACCATCCTTGGGACTAGATTTCAAGGTGGTGTGGCGCTTCAACAAGAACCGTCTTGCCGACCCCATTTTCCTGTTTAATTCGGGTTTGGTCGCCTCCCGCCTGTGCCCTTAGTGCCTGGAGGAGGGGTCGGCGCGGCACATGGTAGTGTCCTGTTGGCAGGCCGTACCCATGTGGCGATTGGTCGACTCCCTCATAAGAAGCATTCTGGGACGCCCTAGTTGTCTCTCCCCGAGATTTGTATGTCGGGTTCTGGCCCGACAACACCTCCACTATCGGTCAAATCGATCTGGCCAACTTCGTTCTCGTGTTGGCCAAGAGCACAATCTACAGGCTACTAGTCTGCTTCTTCAAGGACGGCAGGGTGCCGTCTCCCTACGAAGTGGTCCTCAAAGCCCGTCTGAAGTCCCGACTCCTCAAGGAGTATGCTTGGCACCTTGGGCGAGGGACGATAGATGGCTTTGAGGCAAAGTGGTGTGATCGAGAGGCGCTCTGCTCCGTCCTTGATGGGGAGCTCCTCTTCTGCCAGGCACTGACCCTTTTAAGGACCATCTGTTTTCCTTTAGTGACCGATAGGGTTTGTACCCCCAAACCCTAACATTGTTTATTGTATTTTTCTCCTTGGTTTTTAGTATCTAGACGGAAAGGAAGAAGCCCATCAGGCTCTTCCTAGTATATTTTTATTATTTTGTTTCTCATTATATCTTTAAGTCATTTTCATGTTCCGTCACATTTATGTTCTTTTTGTTTCTTGTTTTTGAGAAAATATATCCTTTTGGAAGATGTTTTCTCTCCCCTATCGGTACAATTATAAATAAATAAATAAATAATAAATACACACACACACACCCACATGTTCACAATCCATATTTTTACGAAAATTAGGCAATTTACTAAGGGTCTCTTTATTTACCTGCGAATAGTGGTACTAGCAGGCACGTATCTTTGTGTTTGGGAAGATATCTTCTATGGCGCGCCTCAACCCTGTCTCGTAATCACAGAGAACGCTTCTTTAATTTATATTGGGGTAGACCAACACCAAATGTTCAAAACTTCGTTAGTACGCTGCAGCAGTTTTTCGTGTCATTAAAATGAACACCGCTCCGAAAGCCAGAAATAAATTAGTTTGACTTTTTGGCATTATAGGGGACTAACATCACCTAGAATGTGCTAGCTGTATTACAAAAATAGCCACCCAAAGGAAGATGATTGTTGTTGTGTAAACAAACGATTACACCCGTTAGTTTAGAACATTAACTTATGTCAACTGTCATCTGATTGCCAAACTGACACTTTTTAGCTCCTTAGCAGGTTTACAGATTTTGCACCAGAGTGGACACGAAAAGATTTAGTGCCCTTATTGTATCAAACTCGGATGAGTCGGGTTTTATAATTTATCAGTGGTGCTTAAATATTACAAGAACAAATTTCGAAAGCTGAGTGCCTCGGGGATATATTCTGTCATTGATAATGACCATCAGTCATGTGTTGGGAATGAACGCACGGGATGGCCAACCTGATGAGATAACATAATAACATTTATTTTAATTATCATTAGATTGTAACAGTTACTGTACTTCCACGTTGTGTGTGTTTTTGAGTAATTTAATAATTTCGATTAAAATATTAATATCTATCAAAAACATGTCTGGATTTAGGTGCCCATTATAGGCTCCTGCGCACTCCTGCACGGCAATGGCGCATCTGGACCAACATACGGCGAATAATTATATTACTTGATAATCTTTATAAATTACAATAAGTTATTAATGTGTTGAGAATTGTTTTGCTACAAATTAATTACTTGAAAAATTATATTTATTAATCTACGGTTCTACGCAATTATTGTAGTGAAATTTGTATCATCTTTGTTTGGCTAATTTGGTATCATATTGATTTTTTATTGTTTTATTTTTGTAATGGCCTTCAAGCTATTTTCCTACAAAAAAAAAATTAATACGTATGTTTGACACGGATTTCGTAAATAAATGGGAGAAACACACAAAATTGGGGACCTATTTATTATACTACCTATAGACGACTTCTAAGACCCAGTGGCTTAAGTGTTTGGCAGGATACTCCCAACCCCGCTTACTTCCATTTTCGATAAGGGTTGGATAATGCACATAAGATTACCGTGAGGGTTAGGCCAAAATTTATTTAGATACTTACATAACTGCCCTTAACCACAAGAATGACCAGCAATTGATAGAACATCAATGGGACTGTTTTAAATTTTCCATCGATATGGCAGTCGGGTTGTTCCAAGTTCTCTTCACAACCTGGCTTAATAAAGCTGGAATATTCCCATTTTTGTCAAGTTGTCCTCGATAAGACTTTAGGCGTTCGCCGGGTTGGCTGTATTTGTTCAGTGAGTGCACGAGAAGTATTTCCCTGCTCAGGACTTAGGTGGCGTCTTGGGAACAGCCGGTTTTGATCGCTGCTCCGGAAGAGTGCCTTGTTACCTGGTCCCGAAGTTTGGGAGGCGGCGGTAGCAAGGTGGTGTTTTGGAGCCTGGCATTCGGCCGCCTTCGTGTTTCGAATGTGGGGATCCGAGGTAGTCCTACCAAACCCTACGCTGGCCTGGACCGTCTTCATCCCTGGACTCCCAACAAACCGTTTGAGCGCGACAATAGGCTGCAAGTTCGATCTCTGCTTCCCGGGTGTCTTCGGTTTATCGGGTCGTTCCATGGTTGTAATGACTGTTTTCTTGAACTGAATAAACAAGTTAATCAATTTATAGATATTTTCATAATCCTAAAGTTTTTGGTGTGTTTATTGCTGTAAACCATCTAACCACTGGGGATTGGGGGGGGGTCGTGTACGGGTTGGTCGCGTTAACAGAGGAGAGTCTGGAGGTGTGGGAATTAAGTCTTCTCTGAATTCCAGCATGTGTTCTACTGTAGGTCCAGTGTCTTCAAATTCCAAATCGCAATCTTCTCGTGGTTTGGTCCGTGATTAGGGGACATCACCAATTACTTTAGCAATAAGTTGTTTGGATTTGTTGTCATGAATTGGATCCATTGATGATGACAATTGTGTTTGCAATACTTCTCTATTTACCAGTTTTTTTTTAAATGTCAGTAGGAAGGATTCTTCCTTTCAAGAAATTCCGTACTTTTTTTCTTGGTGTCAATTTTTTTTAACTTCTCTTGTCAATGACTCTTTTATTCTCATGCACGGTTTCTTATGTTTCCGCTTTTCGTTAGTACATTTTAATGTCTTTTAGTGACTGTTGTAACTTCCTATATATGCTTGAACTATCTGTCTAAACTCTCTTCCGTCATGCTTTTTATTGGCTCATTGAAAGCTCTAAAGAAGGACTTGCTCGTCTTACAGGTGTTTATAGTGTTGCACAGAACCCCTATTCTCGAGTTTTCTCACTGGCTTTTCACGGTGGAAATGGGCGTGTGATGTGAGTTACACTCACTGACGGCGGATTGCTATTCTCGGCTCTCGAGTTCACGTGTTTTGTGGGTGAACTCACTCGAAGTAACAGTCACGTTTGAAAACCCTTGTGAGACCGGCCTCGGTTGCTCTCTCACAAGCAATTGGGTCGTAATATATATTATAAAATAGCATATCTTACACTTGTTCAATATTGGTTAGAATGTAATTTTAAGTGGAATGTATCATCAATAACGGCATAGACAAAAAACAATGCTGCTGCTATTAATTCATTTAGTCGTTTTTTCTTAGTTTCCGAAACAGTCTTCCACAGTCATTGATAGTACGTGGAGGCGCTGGCGCTGCTTGTTTTTTTTGGTGTTCTTTAATTTTTCTATTTTTATCATTTTGATGGCACTCATGTATTTCAAGTAACGACCAACATGCTTTTTTAAGTGGTTGATTGCAGTGTGAACGTAAGTAAGCCTGGCTATAAAGGTTTGCATTTGCCATGTGACATTGGGCTTAGGCTTAGGTAGGCCAACAAGTTATAAAATACCTACCGGCCCATATTGATTTAATTTACATGTAGCCTAGCTAGGCCTAGGCCTAACATGCAAGGGCCATCAAATTCCAACTCGCAACCTTCTCGTGGTTTGGCCCGTGATTAGGGGAGTTTTTCTCCCTGAAACTAATGGCGAGCTCTGGGTCGTCGTCGGGGAACTTTCCCCTTCCCTTTGACTACCTCCCCGACGGCGACGACAATGACAACACAGATAGATGATGACACAGACGGAGACGACCACGACGTGGGGGAACCCCTGCCCTCCCCATATGCTTGTGGCTGGTTCTGACCAGCACAGGCCCGTCCACCCCTTGTCCCCCCGCGTCATCCCTTACGTCCCTTCCTTCGTCTCGATGAGCCAAGTTGCATAAATATGAGACGTTAAGCAATATCCAATCCAATCCTAACATACAAAATGTAATTTGTGTCGGCCCAGGTGCATTTTCTAGTGAAGTTCCTAGCCTAGGTTAGGCCTAGTTAATCATGTTGATTTTCATTACATTTTGCATAGGCCCATGGAATAACATGAGGTCTAGGGCCTTGGTCTACTAAAATAGAATGAAAGGATTTGTTAATCAAATATGAAAAGTTAGTTGGGCTTGAGCCCAATGCCTAGGCCTAGGTCCTAGCCCAATGCCTAGACCCTAGCTTTGGGACCCTAGCCTACCTAGGCTAGGGCCTAGGCCCAGCTGCCCTTCACAAACATTCAGGGCCTAGGAATTCGATTGCCTACATTTTTCATAGAAATATCATGCTCGATCATACTACTACCAGCATTGTTCTGTATTTTTTTTATTGCAATACGAGTCAAAAACGACGACAGGCGATTTCTATGTGCGATGCCGATGGTTTCACGTTGATGATTAGCCAATTGCATAAAATGGGACGTTAAACAAAAATTCCAACCCCAATCAATCATTTGGTTTCCATGTAATGAAAACTTGTCCCCCTCGGAATCACGTGTCAGGCTAAAATTGCCCGGGCATTAGCCTTCCTGCCCTATGGGCGGGAAAAAAAAAATAGAAAGGGCCCCACTTTTTTGCTAGCATTTCAGTCGGGTTTTTGAAAAGGTGTTTGACCCCAAACAACAATTTTGAGAAATACCCCTTTTCTTTGAAAGTTTTATTTTTTATGTTGGGTTGCTAGGTTTTTTTCAATGTCAAAAAGCACGCCAAAAACATCCCTATTTTGCAAAAAACCCTTTTCCTTGAAAAAATGTCTTAATCAAACCATGTGGGTCGATGGGGGCACGAATTTGTTTTTTGAAAAACATTGGACGTTTTCCCCAAAAAATCGCGTTTTTCTATAAATTCCACATTATCTTTTGTTGATCAGGTTTTTTAAAAAATTTTAAAAAGGGGAAAAAACCTTGTCGGAGAAATAGGGGGGATAGGGAAGGGGCCGGGGGGGGGGCCCCTGTCTTTTGGGGTTTTAAGCAGTGGAATTAAGAGGGCACTATCCCCAATATCGGGAAAATATTTTTACCCCAACCATAAAATAAAACCCCCCCAACCCTCCCATTTAATTGGAAACCAAATATTTAAAAAAACTATTTCCTTTCCCTTTGTAATTATGAAATTTAAGGTTTCATAAAAATTAAACCACTATAAATAAAAAATTTTTGTTACTATTCAGAAATTCCGCATAGATCTTTACTAGAAAATTTAAAAAAAATTTGCATTTTTTTTAAAGTCAGGGTAGTAAATACGGGTTTTTTTTTGGAAAAACTGCAATTTCTTAAAATTTCGGTTTCCAAAGGGACGATTCAAATAAAAAATTTAAAGTATTATCTCACTACTATTTTAACTTTACCTCATTTTTTTTAAAAATTTAAAGGGTTTCTTTTTTTTCACAAATAGGCCATTTTAAATTTAAACCCCCCCGGGGAGCGGGTCCAAAGGTTTGGTAGTTGGAAGGGCTATCACATGGCCCTTTTTTCTTAAATGAAAATGTCATCTTTTGCGGGGCTTTATTGTTGTTAAGCTTTTTATAAAAATTTGGGCCCAAAAAAAATGGCACGGGGGCTGGGGGAGTTTTTCGTTGGGGGAACGGGGTTCCCTCTCCTAAAGGGTTTCGAATTAATTAGCAAATGAAAATGGGTTTTCAAAAGTTTTTCCTGAAACAAAAAAATTTAAAATTTGGAGTAAAAAGTGTGGGTTTTTAATATATTTTAAAATTTACACTACACGTTTTAGGATTTTGGGATGGCCCTTGAAGTTACCCCCCCCACCCCCCCCCCCAAATTTCCCAAATTTCCCCAAAATAGATGTATTTATTTTCCTTTTAAATGGTGGGGACTAATAAAATTTATTACTGGACGATTAATGAACATTTTTTTTTTTGGGCCCCGTACCCCCCCCCCGAACAAAAGGGGGATTTTTGGGGATTAACATTTAAAAATTTAATTTAAAATTCTTTTTTATAAAGGGGCCCTATGTTTTAATGTAATAAAGAAACAAATATAAAAAAAAAACGTAATGCTTTCCCAAAAAACCCGGAATTTAGCAGATGTATCCCCCTTGCCCCCCAATGGCATTTTAAAAAAACCCTTACTTAAAGTTTGGGGTTTCAAGTATACAACTCATTTTTCATCATTTTTGAAAAAGTTGTTCCACACAACTTTTCTTTTCCAATATCTCCCCCCCCCCCCCCCCCCAACCAAAATTACTATGTGCAGTTTTTTTCCCTGCACAAGATAAGAACAAGGCCCAAAATAGTCATTAGTGATGATTGCTGAAAAGTATTTTATCAGGTTGGGGAAAAGCAGACAGGGTTTTAAAACCCCTAAAAGACTAAAAAAATTTTGTCCTTTTTATTCGGGTCATTTCCACTGATCTTTTTGCATTAAAAATTTGGCCTCCCGCCCGGGGAAAGATATTCCCGGGGTTACTATTGTTATTTTTTTGGGGCTTGTAAGTTAAAAGTAGGTTCAAACCCGAGAATATTTATTTTTCATAAATGGTTGGCCTACAACAAAATTTTTTAAATTTTTTGGATATTTATAAAATGATTAAAGGAAAAATATTGCCTACTTTTTTGTTTTTGTTAGAACCCTTCCAGTTTGATACCCCCCTGACATACTTTTTTGTAATTTTTATGATATTTTATTACTTACCTTTTTTAAGAAGGGAAATGGGTTCGCACTTCCTGCGCGGGTCCCTCTTCTCGTTTTTTTTAGGGTGCGTTGAGGGATCGTTGTTTTCATGGGGCCCAAACTACCGGGGTTCATCCTGGGGGAAAGATCTCGTGGGCCCCTCGAGTAGTTTGGGGCCCGCGTTTTCCTCCATTGTTTTCCACTTTTTTCCCCTTTTCTTTCCCAATTTGTGGGGTTTGGGGAAAGTTTGAAGGCCAAAAAAACCCTTTCTTTAAAAGGGGTTTCCCTTTTTTTTGGGCCGTTGGGGAGAGTACTATTCTCCCTTTTTCATTTTTTCCGATCCTGAGGGAAAAGTTTTTTAGAAAGGGGCTACGCCGGTATTTTTGTCTGGATTTTTTGCGGGTGGCGAAAGTACCCGGCCAATTTCTCCGAAATTTTTTTTTGTGAAATTCTTGCCACATATCCCGGATGCTGACGATGTGGTCCCACCTAAATCAAAATTGAGCCCCACAAAGTCTCCCCCGGGGCAGCCGGGTCGCATGGCTTTTTTCTTGAGGTAACGTTTAATTTTTTATTTTAAAAACACATGTTTTTTGTATTAAATTATATTGGCAAGTCCCCTAACCCCCGGGGAAATTAATTCTTTTTGAAACCATATTTTAAAAAACAAATTTTAAAGCCTATGCATGCCAAAAAATTTGATTGTTTAAAGCTGGGGGGGGGGAATTATTGCGTATCAGATGTAAGAATGAACTTTTTTGCTGCGTGCAAATTTTCACTACCCTTTCTACGGGGCTGAGTGGTTGGGGCCCATGGGGACGTCCAAAACAAACAAAAGGGAAAATGGAGCCCAAATCCATCAAAAAACGCGGGGGGAGTTAAAAAAGGGCTTTTTTGGAATCGTACTTTTTTTTAGACGAAAATCAACTTTGTTTAGCCTCCCGGCCCCTTTTAAAGATACCCCGGGAATAAGAAGTTTCTGAAATGAAACATTTAGTCGGTTGAAATGCACCGGCTTGTAAAAGTATAAATCGTGCATTTCCCCGGCTGGCGTTTTTGAAAAAATTAGAAAATTTCTTTAATTTCTTGTACTAAAATATATTTTTTAAAATTTGTTCATTTCTGTTACGAGTCCCATCTATACCCTCCCCGTAATTAAAGAAAATTTTTAATTGGGGGATTTTGGGGAGGGTTTATGGTTGCGTTCTTAGGTTTTTTTTAAGGGGGTGTGGGAGTTTAAAAGCCAAGTGGGAAACCTATCTAGGGTTTAAAAGGGAAATTACTCATCTTGGTTGAAACCTCCATACATACCCTTTAAAAACCTTTCCCAATTTCAGGGGAAAAAGATTTTTAGATGCAGCTTGATGGGAAACATTTTGGTTGAAAAGTAATAATTTTTAAAAAAATCACTCCCCGAAAACTAGTGGCCTAAAAAAAACGCCCCACTGTACGGCCACTCATACAGTCGACCCAAAGCGTGAAACCGGCTCGGGGCCCGGCTGCTTTAAACGAAGTGCTCGGCTTTCAAAAACCCAATCATTTCGATTACTCGCACCCTGGGTTTTTTTCGTTTGTAGAGCCCCAAATTATGATGAAATGAGGATATGTTTATGAATGAATTATTATCAATCTGTTTATTATTTTTATGATCAATTTATAGCGAGTTCCCACGTGCTTCCTTTCCCTTCTTTGGGGATAGTGAACCCCGTTTTGGAAGGTTTTTCATTTTTGGGTAAGTTTCTGGGGCCCACCTTTGTAAAACTTTTTATTTTTTTATGTCAATTCACATTCCCTATCATTGGGCCCCCAAAATATAAAACCAATTTTTTGGCAAAAATACGTTTTAGCGTACGTTCAGGGCAGCAATATAATTTTCCCTGTTGTGAATTTTTTGAGGGTTTTGTTTTGGGGCGTGCGTCCCGTTTTTGGGGGGGGGGGGGGGGCGGCATCCCCTTATATTTTCATCTGTGTTTTTTTTGGGGAAAAAGAAATAAATCTGTATTTTTTTGAATACAGTGATTTGGTTTAAAGTGCGTAAAAGGATCCTCAAGTATCCCCTAATTTATACGTAAAACAACACAGATTGCGCGGGGTTTTTACAAACCCCCTAAAGAAAAATTTGAGGAAATGCCTTGTATCATTTTACAGTCGTGTTAGGGGGGTTTTCTTTTTTCTAATGTGATTGCTGCTAGGGGTTTTGGGGGCTTAATTTTTGGTTGAACCTCGGCACAACGCTCTTTTTTTTAGAATGACGGTTTATTACTTTGTTTTTGAATGATTCAAAATAAAAATGGTTATTGGCAAAAACCATGCATTTGCTCAAAATTTTTAGGAAAAAAAAATGGGGGCAGGGAAAAAAAATATAAAAAAAAATATTTTTTTTTGAAAACAAAAAAAAAAGGTAAAACCAAATATTTCCCTGGTTTTTCCCTTATGGTAACTTATCACAGTTTAAAAACCCGATAAAAAGATAGCGGTTTGTGTAATTTTTTTTCTATTATTACATTCATATTCACAGCTTTTTAAACCCCTTTTTTATTTATTTAGATTTTAACATTACACCTTATAATATAGCATCGATATTATTCACTATTACTTAAGCTGATGCACATTCTTTCACCGAAACTGTTAAATGATGCCCCCTTACTCCCAATGTTACTTTTTAGGGCCGGGGGGGGGGACCGAGCGCGCATACGAAGCTCAAGTCAGCCCCAAAGCGACCCCGGGCTTTAAATGACGTCATCCAGGGTTGGGCCCGGGGAAAAACCACTAAAATCGCTCCCGGGCGAAGCAAATTTTTTTTGGAAATTTTTTTCCCCTTTTAACCCCCCTTTCAAAAAACTAAAACACCTTTAAAATATTAAAATTTTTTTCCCAAAGTTGATATACCGATTTTAAAGGGTGCCAATTAAAAGCGATGCGATAACACAAGAAATTTAAATTTCCCAAAAATTTTAATTTGCTTTTGTCGTGTGATTTCAGTGATAAAAATGTCCTTATTTGTTTTTTTCTCTCCCGGCATTTTGTAGATTTTTAAGAAATAAAACCTAATAAATACTACAAAAAACGAACAACGCCAAAACAAACCCTGGGACTAAAAAAAAATGTAGTGTTTATACTTTTTCAGACTTCCCGGGTGGGATACTGCGGTGCTGTAACCTTTACCAATTTCCCCTCAAAGTTGTCCGTTTTCTTTTGCTTTTCCCAACGATTTTCCTAATTTCAGTGTTTTTGTTGTTTCAGTGTTGCTTGGGCCCCGTCGGGGGGGGGGGAACCCCCTTTCCCTTTGACTACCCCCCCGACGCACACAAAACAACACGAAGGGGGAAGGGACACAGAGGGAAAAGCCCACACTGAGGGAACCCCGGGCCCAAACCCATATGTTGGGCGGTTCTGACCAGCACAGGCCTGTCCACCCCTTGCCCCCCCAGCTTCATCCTTACGCCCCTCCCTTCGTCCGATTAGCCAAGTTGCAAAAATATGAGACGTAAACAATACCCAATAAATCAGGTTTTTTATTTCCCTCTTGTAGTTTTTAGCTTTTTGTGTTATGGCAGGGCGGTAGGTCTTCCTTGTTTATTCTAAAGATTAAAATTCTAAAATTTTAAAAACTATTGACGTTGAAACAAAACGTTTTTTGGGAAAACGAATTGACATGGCTTATTTAAAAGCAACAATATCTGTTTTTTTCATGATAACAATCCAAATTTATATATAACCTCTATAGAAAAATTAAGGTTTTAATTTACGAGTATTTTGTTTTTTGAGGGCTATTTTTGGAAAAAAAATTACCATCCCGATCTGTGGTTTCCGAAAAAACCTAGTGTCGCACTTTTTTCTTTGAAAAAACTTTTCAATCCCCCAACAGTAACCCCTTACCTAATAAAAGTTAATACTTAGGCATATAAATGGGGCCCAGAAAACGGGTGTAGTAAAGGTTTTTTTTAAAATTTTTTAATAACAGCCCCCCCCGGGGCCAAAAAAAAAAACGATAACCTGCGTGGTCTCGAGGAATTCAGGAAATTTGTTAGTCGGGCGGTTCTAAGTTATATTTTTGTAATTTGAATGAAACCCCAAAAAATTTTTTTTTGCTTTTGTATAAAGCCCTTTTTCCAAACTTACCTTAATTTTGCACTGCACTTAATCTGCCGGGACTCTTTGATTTCCCTGAAAGCAATGTCTAAAAATTTTCCCAAAGTCTCTCAAAATTCAAAAAAATTCAGATTATACTTACAAAGCTTTCCTTTTAAACCCAAAGTCTGTCGATTTTTTTGGGTCCCTGGTAATTCTCGGATCTTAGATAACGAAGTAGCAGAAAAATGGCAAAATAAAGCATTCGAAAAGGACAGCATCGCCCGTAAGCTAATCATCCCTTCAGTTTAAAAAGTGCTTTTTTGAAAAAAAGGTTTTAAAGAGCAATGGAAATTTTTTCCTGGAAAAAGATCAAAAAACAAAAAAATTGGGCCGCCAAAATCAAAATACCCAAGGCAGCCTGGATCTTTTCACGTCGTTTCCTCTCGCCGTGAAGAAGGGGGTTCCCTGGCTGGGTTTAAAAATGGGGGCACACATCCCCTCACTCAAGATTCTTAAAAAGAGGTGAAGCCCCTTCCCATTTGTGTAAAGTGGGGCGAATTTTTAAATTGGTAAAAAACGTTTTAAAACCTGTACAAAAAATAGTGTGGGGGAAAAACGTTTTTTCAATTAAAACCTGCCCTCAAAGAATCTTAATTAGACAATCGGGCCCTTTCGAAAAGGGACGGCGGTTCATGATCCCCTTTTGTCGGGTTTAAAAGGGTATATACGGGATGCATTTTTAACAAAAAAACCCCCGTAGGGGCCCTTTTCTTTGTTTTTGGGAAAAAGGGTATGATACGGCATGGAGATATGGCTTTTAAAAACTTTACATATCTGGGGTTTTAAAAGGGCCCCTGCCAATTTTTATTTCCCAAACTTTTTATCTGACAAAATTTTTTAGGGTTCAAATTAAAAAATTTATTTTTTTTTAGATCCTTTTTTATAAAGAGAACGGAGTCCCCCAAGGATCATTTTTAAAGTGTCGTTTTTTGCTACATCCATAAAACCGTATTATCCAATAAAAAAGCCAGTTAAAAATCATCACTTTTTGTATGACTTTTCCCAAATTTACTTCCGAGTTGTTTTTTATTTCAAAATTGAACTCAACTACAACTAAACATAAAGCCCCTTTGAGAAGGGTTCAGCTGAAATTTGGTAAAAAAATTCTCAATCACAAAACCCCCTTTTGTGTTTATTTACCCTTCGGCGTGGATTTTTTTCCTTTTAACCCCGACCTGCACATGGGAAGCCATGCCTTACCATTTCCCCAAAATAAAAAATTTTTGGGGAATGTTATTTGTTTAAAAAGTTAACGTGGAGGCCCAAACCCCAACACCCTCCAAACCCAAGTTTTTTAAAGCTTGAAAAAACCCTACGAGTGCTAGCAAAAAATTTTGGGGGAGCAAATCGTAAAACCCCGGGTTAAATTTTTAAATCGCCCCCCTTATCCGCTCTAAGTTGGATTTTGCAAAGCTTTTTTTATGATTCGGCTAGACCTTTTTTATATAAAAGACTTTGGATAAAGTTCACCACACTGGTATAAGGGTTTAAAAAGGGCTAAAAAAAACAGTTCCAAATTTTAAAACTTGGCCCAAAGCCTTTGCAAGATTTTTAGAAAAAAATTTATAGTTGGCCTACAAAAACCAAAATTTAAATTTTAAAGGGTTTGCACAGTCGAAGCCTGGGTCTACATAAAAAACCCCCCACGAAGCATAGCCTAATGTCCAACTTTTGGTTTAACTAGGCCTAAGGCCCTTTTTTTTTTATTTTTTTCTTAAAATTTACTTCTTTATTTTGAATAAAATTCAAAAAAAAAGGGCTAAATGTTTGTAAAAAAAAAAAAATTAAATAAAAAAAAAAAATTTAAAACCCGAACTAAACCTCAATAAAATTTTTGGGGGGAAAAATCGAAAAATATTCCCCTCCCCCCCCAACTTGGTAATGCATTTTTTTTTTTGGGGAAATTTAACTTAAACCCAAAGATTTAATTTTAGAGTTTGACCCTGTATTGTTTTTTGTTTGGAAAAAAATTTTCAAAAGAAAAAATTTTCAAGGGTTTGGTAGGGTTTTTTTCTAGATAGGGGTTTTCCCCTTTCAAACATAAGTGAACACTTTTTTTTTGAGGAATAAAAAAAAAAGTGACAAATTGTCCCCAAACCCAGCCCCATAAAATAGACACTTTTCCCTGGGTGGAATTGTACTTCTTTTTTTATCCATTTCCCCAAACTCCAAAAACTCGCCCTAAACTTTACATTTTTAAAAATTTACAATTGTCCTGATTTTCATGAATTTGGGTTTTCCCCAGGGGGGGATTTTGGGGAAAAAAACCGGCCCCGGGGAATCTGTTGTGAGCGGCCCCCAAAAAAAAAGGGCCCGGGAAAAAGCGGGTTTTGGGCGGAGCCCCAGCTGCCCCGGGACCTTTTTGCCCAAAAGGGTTTTTTTTTTTTTATTTTACTAAACCTTATTTTAGTTTTTTTTTTTTTTAGAAAAGGTTTTGGGGTTTGGGGGGGGGTTTTTTTTGGGGTTTAAAGGAAAAAGGGGGTTTGGGGGTTTTTTGTGGGGGGGGTTTTTTTTGGGGGGGGGGGGGGGGGGGGGGGGGGGGGAAAAAAAAAGGGGGAATTTTTGGGGGGGGGGGGGGGGGGGGGGGGGGGGGGGGGGGGGGGGGGGGGGGGGGGGGGGGGGGGGGGGGGGAATTTTTTTTTAAATTTAAAAAATTTTAATTAATAAAAATTTAAACCCCCTTTAATTAAAAATTTTGGCCCCAAACAAAAAAATTTTGCGGGAAAAATCCAAAAACCCTTTTTTCCAACCAGTAAAGAAAATTTTTGTTTTTTGGGTTTTTTCTGGAAAAAAAAAAAAAAAAAGGGCCCCTTTACTTTCCAAGGGCCCAAAAAACCTTTTTTGGGGCCAAACTTAAAAAACCCCCTTTTGCATCTTCCCCTTTTATACCTATATCAAAAATTCCTGTGACAAAGATTTTTTCATACACAGCTTAAACCCCGTGCCCCAAATTTAGTGATTCTTTAGGCATGGGTATGTTTATCCGAAAACCCACCCAAAGAATCACCACAGTAGGGTCCATGTTCTCATGTAGTGAGTGGCTTCCGCGCGCCTTTTTTTTACACCTCGTAGGGTGCGACCTTTCCGGTAGGGTAAAAAGGTTTTGGGGCGGCGCCCCGGCTATTTTTGGAGGTTTATTCCCTCCAAAACCAAACAATATCAATGTTTAAAATTTCAGGATTCATATTAATAACCCTTAGTGTAAATTTCCAATTAGTGGTTTTTTTTCTACATACGTTTTTAAAAACGGTAAATTTAAATTTAGTAGCTGACAGTCCCCTACATTCTCTCTAAAGGGCCCCCATCTTGACTCAGTTAGCCAACCTAAACCTCAAATAAAAAATAGCTTTAAAATATCAAAATCTTTCCCCTAAGCTAACAATCAAATAATAAATTCAATACACTCAATAATCAAACGAAAAAATGATAAGAAAAAAACCCTTATTAAACAGTAATTGGGGGGGCCCCCGCTGGTTTTCTTTCCCTTTGGGACAAAAAATAGCCTTTAACTTTACAACTGGAAAAACACTCTCAAAAATACTAACTACTATTTTTTAAACAAAGTTAGTAATAATATGCCTTTAATAGGTAGGGGGCCCATTATAGTATAGCAGGACATGAGAAAATACCCGTTTTTTCTAAGGGGCCCTTGAGTAATGTGATACCGTAATTTAAATCGTTTTGGTACGTTTTGAATAAGGAAAAAAATTTAAAAATAAAGTAGATAATACTAAAAATTTTAATCAAAGATTATACTAAGTCCGTTTCTTCTAAAACCTCCCCCTATCCATCCCTAATTTAATCTATCTTTTCAACAACCCTAATTTCAAAACAATCCCCCCCAGCCCCCAAAAATGGCCTAAAATCTTGGTCTACAACAACAAAATTTTATTTTTAAGGGTTTCCCCCCCAAAAATTTTTACATGCTTACATTCAAGTTTGACGTACCCACAGGTTTTTTTTTAGAATTACCCCAAAAGCAAATAGAAAAATTTAAATTTTCTCCAAAAAGTTTTTTGGCAACTTTAAATCATTACTCCCTTTCCCCGGGTAGGACCTTTACCCCTGCCCCCTTAACTATTTTTAAAAGGGTTTCATTTTTACCTTTGGGTGGGTACTTCCTGCAACCCCATCCTATTGGGGTTTCCCCTACAAAATGTTTTTAACCGGGTTGGGAAAAATTTTGACATTTTATTCCGGGTCAGAGCCCAAAATTTAAAATTCGTCTACATGCTCTGCTTCATTTTCACATAATGATTTGGGGTTTTGTTCAAACCCGGGCTCCCTGTCCCCTACCTTTCACTCATCCACCCTTTTCCCTTTTCCTTTGGGCACATTTTTGGGGAAAAAGATTACACTCGTTCAATTCAAGCAAAGTTTTTTTGATATGCCGGGCCTGTCCAAAACTTTTGTCCCGTACCCACACTTCTTTTCAGTTAAATTTCCTTCTCTTTTTTCTTCCCCTTTTTCTTGAATTCTTCTGCCTGGGGAGGGCCTACTGCCTAATGAAAACTTTTCCCTTTTTGGGACCCCCCCCGGGTTCTTTTGCAGGAAACCCACCCCCTTGAACGGGCTGGGCTTTCCCCCTTTTCCTTAAAAGCAAATCTTCTACTGGGACCTTTTTCCCCCATGGGCCCGGGGGCCCGTAGTCTGCTTTTCCTCTGCCCCACGGCAAAAAATCCGCTGCTCTTTCTAACGTTAGGTTTACTGGGCCCTTTAAAATTTTCTTTTTTCAAAAAAAAATTTTCCCAGTTCCTAACACCAACCCCCAGTGGTTTAAAAATTGTTTTTTCCCTGGAAACCAAAATTTACCCCGGGCAGCCAGAATCTTTAAATTAGTAAGATAAAAGGTAAAGGGCTCACCTTTTTGTGCGAGCACGTAAAAACTACACTTTTTTCATTTTAATTTAAGTTTTTAGCGGGTTGCCAGTACTCGTTTAAATTTTTCGCCAACACATTTAATCTTCTTTTTTTTCTGCTTCTTAGCAAGGTCAAAGGGATTAAATATTGACAGCCCTTCATCTCCCCTTTAAGTGGAAGTAGGGTCGCCCCCTGGTTTCCCCTTCATCGGCCCTTTTAGCCCTTTGGGAGCCCTCTGGTAAATGCTAAACTTTGCCCTTTCCCCACCGGGCCCAAAGCTCCCCTTACATTCCCCTAAAAATCCTTCGGGAGCTTTCTATAAGCCTGAGCCCCTTTTTTTTAAAGGCCAGGCCCCAAAGGGGTAGGGTCTATTTTTAAATTTATTAATTTGGGGCCCATTCAGGGGCCTTTCTTACGGGAAAAAAAGATTCTCGTCATTTAGATTTTCCCGGGGCGTCCCAAATTTATTTGATTTGCAGAAATTTCCCGGGCGCATTGGCCGGGATTTCGTTTTCCCCCCCTCTAGGGGTCTGAGCATTGGGCTCTCTTTGTCTAGGCGAGTCGGCGGTTTACGCGATAGGCCTTTGCATTGGCTTTGGGCCCATTTGGATTTCCCAATTTATCAAATTTTACGCGCCCGGGTTTTTTGGGGGGAAAACTACCACTTCTGTACACCATGAATTTTTTCAGGATGCATATTAATAACAACCCCTTTGTAGTTTAAATTTCCAAAATTTGTGGTTTATTCTACATACGTTAAAACAGGTATTAAATGTGAGTAGCTGACATCGCTACGTTCTCTCTAGATGTCCGCCCTCTTGACTCAGTGTAGCCAACCCTTTGGCTCCAAATAAAAACTAGCTAACCCATCACCAAACAAAAACAAAAAATAATATCGTATCGGGCCCCCCAATTGGGAAACCTTAATGCACATATAGAAAATTTCCAACCCCCTTAAATTTAAACCCCCCTTTAAAGTCCGTTTGCTGCTGTCCCTCATGGGGATTTTTAAAAACCCCCCAATGCAATGCACGTGTAGCTTCAATATGACCTCGCCGCCCCGCCAACCTTTTTAAAAATACCAAACCTTCCCCTACAAAGCACCCCAGCAGAAAAGCCCTTTAAAACGCATTTGGGAGTCCCGGGCTGATTTTCTTGTCGGAGGCGGATGTGGTTTTTTGCAGTCCCCCTCGTTCTTCCTTACAGGGGCCCCCACAGTCCCCTACAAGGAGTTAAACTTCTATACAGTTGGGGGGTGTTGTTTGAAACCAAATCTTTGGGTGTTTTTGGGCCTGCATTTATTCTGTAGGTTTTGTCGTCTTTAATCCCGCCCCGCCCCGAAAAACCTGTGTTGTGCTTGTTGTTCTGTCCTGTCCGTACCCCCGCGTGCGAGAATTTCAGCTTGAAACCTTTTTCTGGTTGGGTGGTTTTTTTTGTTTGGTTTATTTTTTTGTTTTAGTGGGTTTTCATTTAATTTTATAAATGGTTTAAATTTATGAAAAAGATAACCCAAAACCCCCCCTTTGGAGGGTCCCTGTGCTTAAAGTCACCAGTTATGGTTTTGAAAAATTTTTCCCCCGCAAATTACCGTGCAACTCGGGTATGACCTCGCCCCTCCCGCACCCATTTACCGCCCCTCTACACAGGCTACAGTACACCCGGCACAGTGGCCCAGACTTACCTCCCCTTCGGTTTTTGTTCTTGTTTGAATTTATTATTTTGCCCTCCCCATAGTCCGAAAATAAAAATTTCAAAACGCCCTATTTGTAAACCCAAATTCCCCTTTAATGCCCTTCCCGAAAAGAGGGGGGGGATGCCCGCCTCCGTTTTTTGTGGGCCCTTAAAGGGGATCAAACCCAAAAAACTGAAAACAAATTTTATATGAATTAATTATTTTCAAATATTATTTAGCTACAATTTTCATTGAATTAGGGTTAATTTATTGTATTTAGGGGCTGAATGCAACAATTTTTTTGGGACAATTACGCTAAAAAGTTTTCTACAACCCCTTTGGCTTCAGCCCGTAAAGAAACTTACGATCTGTACAAATTTCGTTATGAAGGGTTTTTTAACTTTTTCTAGAGCTTGTCTCCTGTGTTCAAGAAAAGCGTGAAACATCAAAAGGGGTGGGAATTTCTTGATCCTTGAGATTTAAATTTCCCCTTCTTTGCGTGTATTTCTATTAAAAAGTTTTTGGTTAAAAAGGAAAGGTTTAAAAAATATGGGCTTCTTCCAAAGGTGTTTTAAAAAACTAAGGGCCCCCTTAAAAGCATTTTGATTAATAGACACTTGTTTATAAATTGGGAAAAATTCAGTAGCAGATTCTTTTTGTATGATTTAATATCGATCAACTCCTTAAAATGTTGAGGGTTACCAAACCAATTTTACTTTTCATACCCGAAATTTCCCCAAAAATTTCCCAAAACCACGTTAGTTCTTCAAGTCAGGGGGTAAATTTTGAATCAATTCTAATGCTTGTCCTGTTTTGAACAGATATCAGATGTATTTCTTTTTTTATAATGGCCACATTTTGGGTTTTTTTCGTGAACCCTAGCTTGGCTGTTACTAAACCAGCCCCTTGGTATAAGAGCCGGGCAAAAATAGGGGAACTTATAGGTGGTAGGTTTTAAATTGTTTTTACTAGGCCTGCGGATGCGCCAATTGTATCATTTTAAAGGGGTTTAGGGCAAAAAAAATGTTTTCTAGGTTCAAACCCAAACCTGAAACCCTAGTTCCTCTAAGGGCATGAAAAAGGTTTTAAAAAGGGAAACCCCTCTCCTTCTGGGCTTGTTTTCCGTTTCAACTCTAGATTGGTTTTGGGCACTCAAAAATTGCCAGGTTTCATGTAAAATGTTTTCCCAATCCCCAATGTTTATCTTTTTGGGCATCCTGCATATGGCGAAAAAACTGCTGGGCAAAATCTGAAACCTTTAAAAGTAGCCCAAAAAATACCCCTTTTTCATTTTTCTTGACCCCCAAAACTTTATTTGGGTTTTTTGGGCCATGTTGAAAGGTTATGTAATAAATAGTTTGTCGACCGTTTTTTGCTGGTTGCTGACACTGTCAAAAACAAAGCAAAACCGTGATTTAAAACTGGCGCGGGTTTGGCCAATTATAAAAACCGGTAGGCTTATTTAAATGTGGGCTTTTTAAAAAAAATTTTTTCCTTTTTTTGAAACTTTACTTTAAAAAATAGCACACTCATTTCACATCCTTTTTCAAATCCATTCGTTGCAAATGACTACTAAAAAATATCTAATAAAAAAAAACATGATGTGAGGCCACGCCCCCACAATGAAAAAAACCCCTATTATCCTTTCTAATCTCAAACCAAAAGGTTAATATTGTTTTTCGGGTTTCCAAAAAAATTGTTTTTCCCACCCTGGCCAAGGCCCTTTCGGCAAAAGGGTAGGGAATGCAATATGGGGGGAAGGGAGAAACCGGGTGCTCGGAAATCATCCTGACCCGTAAAATACTCCCTTTTAAGAAGAATGCTATTTTGAACCAGTGTGGGTTCCCGTGAAAAGAAGAAATGAATGGAAAATTTTTATGCCTTGAATCTATTAACCCCCTTTCTAGCACTGTGATTGAAATCACTGGTTCAATAAATCCTAGTGTGTACAATTAACTACCTAACCCGCAGCTGTTTGTGTTTCGTGGAATCCCGTGGGTTTTAAATGGGCCGCAATGACAGTAAATCCAGTAAAAGGGTAATATCTGTAAAAATGAAGTTCACGCGATGACCCCACTACACAAATTTTAAAATTTTGGTTTTAGATTCCCCAAATTTTTACAAAATCTTTAGGGTCATGTTCCCAAGCCATTCATAATATTTTTAATAATTTTTAATGCATTTGACTTTTCAAAATCGATATGACCTTGCCGCCCCCGGGACCTTTTGATGCCATCTACACAGGCCCGGGCCCTTTATTTTCGAAATTCGTGAAAGTTTCCCCCTCTGTGAGTGATTTTACACACTTGCGGAAAAGTTTTGAGTCCCCAAACCCCAAAATTTTTCTCGAGATAAATTGGAAGGAATTCTCCCCCCTCACAAAGTTTTTCAAAATGGGGCCCCCCGGGAACGAGGCTAGCCCAAAATTGCCCCGGGGGAACCCCCTTAAACCCAAAAGGATTCAAATAGTTTGAAAAACCCGCTGTTTTTACCCCCGGGGCCAAAAGCAAACCCCCCCTTGGCTCGTGTAAAGGGACACAAACCCAGGGTGGGGGTAGGTGTTGCGATTTCACTTTTTGTCGCTAGGAGGACCGAGTTGAGTTGGTTCCTTGTAGGCTACCCAAGCGCATCACGAAATAACATGAATAAAGTGAAGTAAATACTAAACTGTGTACACCCTGCATGCAAAATATTTGATTCAAATACTGTGTTGACTACGGTTATGGGTATGTTTTTAATATTAAGTACATAACAAAATATTATGTGATGCATTTTGTGGTTATGTGGCATGTTTACATCCCGACAGTAGGAGTAGGAGCCTAGGGTAGCTTGCGCGTAGGAAAATAGTTCAAGTAGTTCAACATTTTATTATGTCTATGCCGTTATGATGATACATTTCACTTAAAAATTATAATCTAACCAATATAAAAGAAGTGTACGCATGCTATTTTATATATATATATTACGGGCCAATTGCTTTGTGAGAGAAGTCACAAGGGTTTTCAACGTGACAATAACTTCGACTGAGTGAGTGAGTACACTCACAAAACCTGCGAAATCGAGAGTCGAGAATAGCAACCCGCCGTCAGTGAGTGAACTCACAACACACGCCCATTTCACGCCGTGAAAAGCCAGTGAGAGAAAACTCGAGAATAGGGGTCCTGCAGTACACGCTGTGCGCAGGCAGCCTCGCCTCGCAGTCGGTCTGTTTGTTCTTGTCGCAGGCGGATGTGTTTTGCATTCGCTCTTCGTTGTGTTCTCGTTCGCCTCCACAGTACTAGAGATGGGAATTTTGGCCCGGCCCGGCCCGAAAGCCCGCCAGGCCCGGCCCGGCCCGACTTTCGGGCCGGGCCGGGCCGGATGTTTCTGTTATTTTCGGGCTTCGGGCCGGGCCGGGCCTGAAGCATTAAAATTTCGGGCCGGGCCGGGCCGTTTCGGGCTTTCGGCCAGTTCGGCTTTCGGGCCGTTTCTGGCTTTCGGGCCTTTTTCGGGTTTTCGGCCCATTTTCGGGTTTCCGGGCCGTTTCGGGCTTCGGGCCAGGTTTTGGGCCCCGCGCCCCATATTGAACCTAGGAAATAGAGTTGGTGTTTGGCCACCCCGCCCGACTTCTCAATCTTCGGCTCCGGCTCGATATTTTTGATTTGGGGACACCGTATCATTGAGAAGTTGTCCTATAGTCCCTTAGACAATATGAACGTGCTCTCACTAAATATGTAGCCCTACAACTACATCTGCGTCCCTTTTTTGGGGGCATCACCCTATCGATAAAATATACCGACCACTTTTATAAACTTCATATGGGCAATTTGCTTTAGGCCTACACATTTCCCAATGCCCCCCCCAAAACTATTTAAAAAGGGTATTTTCTCGAGAACTAAGAAAACAACATACGTTTACAAAGGGGCCCTTTGCTCTGGGAGTATAAAAATCTAAGCTTTCGGGCCAGGCGGACGATCGCGTCGACTTTCGAGCCGGGCCCACTTTCGGGCCGGGGCCGGATTTCGGTCTGGCCGGCTTTCGGGGCCCCTTTCGGGCCGGGCCCGGGGTTTCGGGGCCCACTTTCAGGCCGGGCCGGCTTTCGGCCGGGCGGACTTTCGGGGCCACTTTTTGGGCCCGGGGCCGTGATCATCTTTCGGGCCGGGGCCGGGGGGGCCGCAGTATTTTTTTAGTAGTCGGGGCCCGGGGCCCCGGGGCCGGCCGTATCGGGGGGGGGGGCGGGGCGTTTTTTTGTTTTTTTTTTTTTTTTTTTTTTTTTTTCTTTAATTTTTTGTTTTCCCCCGGGTTTTTTTTTTTTGTTTGGTCGTGTTTTTTCTTTAAGTGCGGATAAAATTTGACTCACAACATGGTTGCCGGGTTTTCTGTGTTTTGTTTTGTTTTCAGTTGTCCTTTAATTTATTTATTGTTTGAATCTTTTCGGTTAGGTGTTTTCCTTTTGGTCCTTTTTTTTTTGTTTTAATGCTGTTTGCCCTTTTCCAGTGGGGCAGTAACTAACTTTTGATATTTTTTTCCCTGTTTCGTCACACATTTTGGGTGCTCGGTTTTTTGTGCCGTGGTGTTTGTCTCTAATCGCAGTGCGGACGTCCCTACGGGCCTATCTGATCTTGTGTTGTTTTTAAAACTTTTCCCTTAAGTTGGGCGTTCTTTTCCCCAATTAATTAATCTTTTTCGCCTGGTTTTTCCTATGTTGATTGCGATGTGGTACACCTACTCACTGGAAGCTCTATAACTACGCACGTATGTAGGTGGTTATTAATTTAATTTAAAAGAATCATTGAACATTTTGGGCCCTGCTTCCACTTTTTAGACTAGGGGGTTGGCCTGGCCCAGGGCCTTAATAATGTCAAAAGTTAAGACCATGTTCTTCTCTGCACCTCCAAAAAAGACTTCCCGATTGACTCTTAGCTGCCCGGGGAAACCATCCTCGCAAATTTTCCCACAAGGGTCTTGCGCTTTATGTGCAAACCATTCGTGAAAATAAATATTAAAAAAGTCTTTTTAAAAACACAAAATATTTAAATTAAAAAAATGCCATTTTTTTTATTTACCTTTGTTTTAAAATCCCGGGAAAAAGGTAAATTTAGGGAGTGGGTTAACCCTTGCGCCTTGGGAAAAAAATTTTCAAAGTAATCAACAAAATTTTCAGCCTTTAAAAAGTTTTTTGAAAAAATCAAATATTAAAGAAGTTGTCCCGGCAGGCATTTTTAAATCTTTTCTGTTGTTTTGTGAGGCACGGTTTTTTTAAAGGGCTTTTTCGGGGGTTTTGGTTGGTACATACAAAATTGGGTTTTTCCCGGGGCCAAAAAGGGAAACCCGGCCCGGCCCGGGGATTTCCCCCCCCATTTTTTTTTCCCGGGGCCGGGCCGGGCCTAAAGAAAAATTGGGCCGGGGGGCCGTTTCGGGCGTTGGGCCTTCGGTTGGGGCCGTTTTGGGCTTGGGCCCGGGGGTTTTTTTGGCATTGGGCCTTCGGGCCTTTTTGGGGGCCCCCCGGGCAGGTTTTTGGGCCCCGGCCGCCCCTAAACCCGGAAAAGGGGGGTTTGGGCCGGGGGCCCCCCGGATTTTCTTTTTTTGGCTTGGGGCCCCGGGGCCTGGAAAAAATTTCGGCCGGGGGGCCGTTTCGGGGTTGTCCAACCCCCTTTTGGGCCTTTTGGCCGGGCCTTTCCTTTGGCCTTCCTTTCCGGGCCCTTTTGGGGTTTTTTCCCCAGGTTTCCGCGCCCCAATTTTAATAAAATGGAATTGGGTTTTGGGCCCCAGGGGCCCCAACTTTCAATGCCCCCCCTGGAAAAGTTTTTTTTCGGGAAACCTTAAGAAATTTTCCTATTTTGACAAAAGGGAACTTTGCTCTCCATAAAAAACCTAAACTTTCGGGCCAGGCCCGGCATCACCCCTTCAAATTTCACCCCGGGGCCATTTCGGGCCGGGCCCAATTTGGTTTGGCCAACCCCTTTCCCCCCCCCAAACTTTGGGGCCGGGCGGGTTTCCCAACTTTACCGGGCCCGGTTTTTCCGGGCCGGGCGGTTTTTCGGAAAACTTTCGGGCCGGGCCGGAGACCCTTTTTTCGGGCCGGGTGCCGGGGCCCTTTTTTTTTGGGCCGGGCCGGGCCCGGGCCGGCCTTTTCCAATTTGGGGGGGGGGTTTGGGGTTTTGGGGGGTTTTTTTTTTTTTTTTTTTTTTTTTTTTTCCCTTTTTTTTGGGGGGTTTTTTTTTCGGGGGTTTTTTTTTTTTGGGGTTTTTGGGGGGGTTTTTTTTGTTTTCCGGGGGGGGGGCCTTCGGGCCGGGCCGGGCCCCCCGGGTTTTAAAAAAATTTTAGCTTTCCCCTACACAGTACATGGCTTTGGGCGTTGCTTCCGGGATGTTTTCAGTTTATTCTGTTCTGTCCGCACGGGTTGTACACTTTATTTTTGGTCATGTTAGTTTCTGTTAAGTGCGAGAAAAGAGTTTCGACTACAACAGGGTTGCCAGGTTTCTGTTTCGCTTTTGTTTCATCGATTTGGTCCTTTTAAATTTTATTTTTTGTTTAAAATAGCTTTTCGGATTGGGTAAGCCCAAATTTTTTGTGTCCATCTTTGTTTTTTTAGCTGTTTGCCTGTAAATTGGGGCATTTAACTAATTTTTTGATATTTGTTTCCCTGTTTCGTCGACAGCATTGGTTCCCGGGTTTTCCCTGTGCCGTGGTTTTTTCCTTTTTCTCAAATTGGGGCGTGCGGGACGCCCATAGGGGCCTTTTATCGGGACTTTTTTGGGGTTTAAAATTTTTTCCTTAATTTAGGTCTTTCCCTTCCACATATTACAATTAATGCTTATCGTCCGGGTTTTGCCTATTTTTGATTGCGAGGGTGGTACACCTACTCACGGGGAAGCTCTATAACTCAGCACGAAATGTGGTTTGGCTTTTTAAATTTAATTTTAAAGTTTCAATTGAACTTTTTGGCCATGTTTCCCACTTTTTGGGCGGGGGCTTGGGCCCAAGGGCCCCAGGGCCTAATAATAATGTCAAAAAGTTAAGCCCATGTTTTTTCTGCTGCACCTCCAAAAGATTTTCCTGTTTGGGAACCCCCTTAGCTGGCCCGGGTAAAACACATCCTCTGAAATTTTCCCCCCCCCCCCCAATTGGGTCTTGCGTTTGGATGTGCAAACCTTCCGTGAAATAAAATAGATTTCAATGAAAAATTTCCCAGGCTTCCACTATTAAGATAGGTGGGGGCTAACCATGGTTTAGGCGTAATTATCTTTAAAAAACCCCTTTAACCTTAGTCAAAACCCTTTAAACTATCCCTGCCAATTTTCCATCGCCGGTGAGATTTTGGTCCCAAAAAAGGGGTTGCATTTGTGATCTGGGATTGCAGCCCCTGGGTTTTGTCGCAACCGCCAAAATGCTGCAATTTTTTTGGGGGGCACCCCAAAGAAAAAAAATTTTTTTGGTATCCCTTTACCAATTATTACAGCCAAAAAAAGGGGTTGGGCCCTTTATAATTTGGGGCCAAAACTCCAAAAGGGGGCCCCAACCACGTTTAATATTTTTAATTGGGTTTTGGGGAAACGCCTTTTTTTGGCTCACGTTTCCCGAGGCTTTTGGGCCATTTTACTATCCCCTTTTGGGCCTTTGGGCAGCCCAAGGGCAGAGGGGCAGGGGAATTTTATTTCTTTGTAAAACCCAAAAAAAAGAAATACTTATTAGTATTTTATGGGGCCTTAAAAGCCCAGCTCGGCTCCCTTTCCCCGTGGTTTTGGCGGGGTGGGGTAGGGGAAAAGTTTTATCCCCCAAATTTTGGGGGCGACCTCGGGCCCGGGGGGTTGGGGTTTCGTGTTGCAAAGAGATTTTTTGCGAAAATTTTTTATCAAAACCTTTTCATTCCCCCAAGCCTTACTCATATTTTTTTCTTCTTTCACTTTTTCGTCTCCATACTTCCCCGGCCCTCTCTGCAAGGGAAGGCACCCCCCTTTTCCCCACCCTTTTAAACCCAAACCCTTTATCCAACTTTCCTCCCTTCTTCCCTTTAAAACCCCCCTGGGGTCTTCCCAAAACGTTCCCCCCAATTGTAACCCAATAACAAAACTAACTTTTTTTTTTCCGGGTTTGACGCGAGGGGTTTTTATTGAAATATTCGGGAAAAATCATGCATTTGAGTCGTGGCAATGGTCCGAGTAACCGGACGCCCGGCAAATAGGCCCAATGTTAAAAAATAGGCCCTACCATTAAAAATTTTTAAAGCATTTCTTTAGGGGAAAGTTTAGATATTTTAAAAAAAGGGCAATAAACAATGTACCTCCCTTTGGGAAACTTCTTTGTAAGAGGGTGGGTTTTCCCCAGGGTTCAAAACCCGTTATGCAGTTTTGCATACAAATACTATTTAGAACTCTGGGGAAATTTAAGCACCTAGCTGAGCTATTTTTAAATGTTACCCGTTTGATGGGGGGCTTAAAAAAGGGGGGAAAAACCCTTTAAAAAATCTTCTTGCTGCATAAAAATTGGAAGAAAATGGCTTGGGGAGGGGCGCGAATTTGCGATTCCCCAAACCCCAATCAAAGGGCACTAACACTGTGGCAATTTTTCTTTTTTCGCCCCAATTGGGGCCCAAAATCGCAAGCACGGAAAGAAGCTGGGGCCCGCTGCACAAAAAACTTTTGCTCCACTCTCGTAAAAAGACGATTGGAAACGGGGCCAAAGCATTGGGGGCCACCTTTTTCCCAAATTATTTTTTGGGCCCAAAAGCATGGGTCTGACCAAATTATAATTTTTAACGACTTCTTTGGGCTAAAGGGAGTCTCAAAGTTCCCCAAAGGGGCGTTTTTTAGTAAACATGATGTTATTTTCCGTTTACCACGTTGGGCCACTTTTTTTCATGCCATAAAAAAAATAGGGGGAAACGTTGGGAACCCCATGTCATGGATAGCTGAATTTAGGGAGAGTGTTGCCTTTGATAAAATCCCAGATGAATGAGTCAATTTTTGGACAGAAAAGGTTTAGATCCTTTCCCATAATCCAAATAGGGTCTGCAAATTTTTTGCAATTTGAATGTCCTCATTAGACCTGCATATGCCTTTCAGCTTTCCGGTGGTGAAGCTCAGACTCGGGGAAAATTTCGGGCCTTTTTCTTTATCGGTCCCACCAAACAGAGAGCTTTTAAAATTTTTTGCAGTGGGGGCAAGAGTCAGATCGTGGAGGCCCAAATTAAAATTAAAGTTTGAGTAAAAAACATAAAGGTTTTGGGGTTTCCAAATGGGAAACCTTGGGGTTCTGGTCCCATTTCGAAAAACAAAGAATGATTTTCGACAAATTCAAATCGGGAAAAAGGAAAATTTTTGTTTTTTTTTTACGCCTGTAAGGGGTCTCTTGCATAAAATTAAATTGAAATAAATTAAATTGGTTAAGGGTAAAAAAAAATGAAGTTTTATGTTTTGCCGGCATATTGTTTTTTTTATTAATGTTTCGTTTGCCCTATAAGCCTGGGTCCACCTAGCACGGCGGCCTTTGGCATATTTTCCCAACTCCAAAACGTAGGGGAAGGGTGAATTCCGTTATATTGCTTTTAAAAGTTTCCAATTGGTTACATATTTTAATGTGTTAGCAACCTACAACCCAGAAATTGTTCCGGGATTTTTCCTGGCAGAGTTTTGGTTTGGTTTTTGAAATTTTTCTGTCGGACACGGGTACAACTCCTGTTTTTCCCGGGTTTCGCGCAGTCTGTTTCGGGTATTTTTCGCCAAAATTTCCTTTTGGAAATCTTCTGTGTGGGCTCTTCCCGCCTTTTGACGACCCCCGCGGGGGGGAAACCCCCGCTTCCCCATATGTTTTTGGCGGGGTTTTGACCAAACACAGGGCCCGTCCACCTCTTGTCCCCCCGGGGTCATCCCCTTTCTCCCCCCCCTTTTCTTTGATTTTGCCAAATTTTCATAAAATGAACGTAAAAACAATATCCAATCTCAATATTTAAAAAATCTTCTAATTTCCGCTTTATAAGTTCATATTTCCCGGGTCAAATTTAAAGTATATTTTTTCGTGGGAACAAACAATAAATGCTGGCCCGGATAGTGTGAACCTTTTCCCAGCATCGGGGGGCTTTCTTTTTTATGTGATTTTTTGATAGTTTTGTTTATTTTAAAAAACTTTAAATTTTTTTTTAAAAATTTTTATCACCGTTGAAGGAAAAATTTCATGAGTCCTTTAAATGCGTTTTTAAAACGTTTTTTTTGGTCGAAGAAGAAAAAGTGGCTTGTGAATGGGGATAGAGTTGAGGGGACTGGGAGTTTTATTCTTGAAAATTAGTTGGTCAAGAGACGGGTTTTGGTGCCGTTGGTGTTTGGTGGTGGTTTACTGAATTGGGTTGTTTTTGGGTTTTTCTGGAGTTTTTTTAGTTTTTAAAATTTAATACTTTTGATACACGGGGCAAAATCGCCAATACCTTCAACCCCCCCGGAGGTTCCACAATCTATGTTCGGGTTTTATATTTCGAGGTCAATTGAGCACTTTGGGTTTTAAAGTCCCCTCATGGGGTCCAGATTGAAGGTGGGCCCAAACTCTATGGGTTTGGTTTTTTTAAGCCCCCGTTTCCACCCCCCGACTGCGTTGTTTTTTTTGGGCAATCCCCTTTTTTAGTTGCTGTCTCGCATGAAAAAAGGTTTTGTCGGGCCCGCACATCGGAAAGGGGTTAACACAACTACTGATGGTAATAAGCGAGCGCATTTAGTTCTTATTTGCAGTGAGAATCTTCTTCCTTGCAAAATATTTTTTTACTAAAAATCATTGTAGTTGACTTACCTCCAGCTCCTTATCTTGCTCTTTTTTTTATCTTTTTCTTTCATATATTCCAGCCATACATCGGGTCCCCTTAATTTTCCGCTTGCGAACGGGGGTAGGCTATCGTCGAGCCGCCTCGTTCTTTTAAAGGGCTGGGTTTGGGATTTGGGTTAACCGGCATCGGTTTTGTTGGGCCCATGTAGGCAAGGAGCCCAAGGAAGGGGGAAAAAAAAGGAATGTTCCCGGGTCGTTGTTTTGACGAGGGAGAGAGGGCAGTGTTTTTTTACGCGGGAAAAATTTGCCAAATTTTAAATTTTATTATAAAATTCGTATAAATAATAGGGGATTTAAGTTTTGGTCATAGTTAAAGGCCCTAATGCTCCACGTACCTATGATAGGGCTAGGGGGGCCCCTATGTAAGGGGGGAAAAAAAGGAAAGTTTTTCCGGGGACTCAACACATGGCCCCACTCACTCGTCTAACAAAGACTTTTTGGGGTTGCCCTTTGTTTTAAAAAAAAAAATACTGCCCAGGTTTTTAATTTTCTGTAAACCATGCCGGGGGAAATTTGAAAAAATGTTTTTTGTTTGGGGGTTTGGAATAGGGTGGATTAAATTTTTATAGAAATGTTAAAAAATGATTTGTTGAAATTTTAAAAAATTTTTTAATATTTAATATTTAAAATTTAATACACCTTTTTTTTAGTTATACATAGTAAAAAATATAGGCAATGAAAATGAAAACATAAAAATTGTGAAAATGTGATATACAAACCCTAATTTATAAATTGAAAATTTATGGAAAACATTTCAAAAAATAGAAAATATTCTAAAAACTGAAACTAAGGAAAAAAAATGTTTTTTTAGTCATCAAAGAATTTATTAATGGGTAATAAGATTTTGAATTTAAAAAGAAAATTTTTTGGCTTGGTTTTTGAAAGATTTTTGGTGAAGATAACATTTTTAAAAATAAGTTGGAAATTTTTTTTATAAATAGTAAGGCCCAAAGATAGTGAAGAATTTTGAAATATAGGGACGTATTTGTGAGGAGGAACCCTTTTTTTTTGGCTGATGAACGATTTAGTAGGAGTGAATGGGAAGGGGTTTTTTGGGGGGAAAAGTTTTTTCGAAAAATGGGCTTGATGAATAACGGGTCATACAAGAGTAAGGTTATTAAGGGCAGGAAATAAAGGACCCAAGGGCATAAATCGGGTTTTAAAGGTGGGGTCTCCGAGCAAAGCCTATAACCCCCCTTAGCCCACCCCCAATATATTTGGAGAAGACAAGCTCAAGGGGAGTGGCAAATCAAACCCGGGTACTAATCCCCCATTCCCCTTCTTTTTTTTGGAATTCTGTTTACGCAAATTTTCCCTTTTTGCATTGTTCATTTGGGAGCGTTTTTCTTGCTACTTGCTGTTTTACAAAAGGTTAGATCTATTGTTTCTACTGGTTTTTTAAAAACGTTTCGTCCATGCGATGTGATGGGTTGGCTGGACGCAGAAAATACTTTTTGGGCATTAGGCAGTGCAAAAACGGGATCAAGGGGTTTTGGGCCCCTTTTTCATGGAAAATTTTTCATATGTTTTTTATTAAAATTTTGAATTTGTTTTCCCCGTTTGCGATTTTCATCATTTCTAAACCCAAAAAGCTCTTGATTGGAGTGCTGTGCAAAACCGTTCCAATTTCAACCCTCCGTACCCGTTTTACATTTATTCTCTCCGATAGAGGGATTTTGTTTGACTTATTCGCTAAAATTTTTTACTGGGGACGGGGCTTTCCCTTTAGAGGGGGTTTTTGGTAAGGGGCTGATTTCGAAGTAGGATTTGTGTCAGTAAATATTTGTTTCCTCACTGTCATGAAACCGTTTGAATTTATTACTCTTCATATCCCCCACTTTAAACTTTTTCATTGCCCATTTATTTTTTTTATTTTTTGCCCGGAAAAATCCTGGTTTTTTATTTGTTTTTTTTTTTTCCCCATGCTCTTCCACGCTTGGGTTTATCGTTATCAAATTTTTTTTTTCACTGTTTTTGGGCCCCTCTTTTTGGGGGGGGGCTTTTAAAAATTTTTTTTGTTTCTCGGGCACAACAAGGGGCTTTGGAAAAGGCTTTTGTATTATCTTACACGATGCCAAAGGGTTTTTTGACGATCTATTTCTGGAATCGTCCCCCAAATTTAAATTTTGTGTCCTGCAAGGGCATTAGTCCTTTTTATACCAAAACGGGTTTTTAACACATGAATTTTTTTTTCTTTTGGCTGACTTTTGTTTAGAAGAACAACCCACCCGCCACGGGTTTTTTCCCTTTTTTATGAAAGCGACACCTGTTCCCACACCAAAACCATGGTTCCCTCCAAAATGGAAGATCGGTAGTAAATTGTTCAAAATTAAAATCCGAAAAGGGCCCGGGCCCGTAATGGTCGTTCAACTCATCCCGTCTCTACACACGACACCCATTTGGTTTAAATCACGTCTTTACGGCTACCGTTTTTTGAAAAAAATCTTTTTTAAAACGGACTATCTTGATAGATAGGGCCCTTCGGGTTTCATAGTCTTATCTATTTTCCACAAAATCCTTATCATTTTCATTTACCTCAAGGTTTTTTGATAGGAATTTTTTGTAATACTGCCATAGCTTCCTTCATTAAATTATTAAGGTTAAAAGTTTTAATGCGTTTTTGGAAAATTTTTAATTTATCACTGTGGGAAAAAGCATCGAAAAGTTTCCCGGGTTACCCCCTTTTTTGAAACGCTACTGATGGGATTGGGAAATATCTCCATAAAATTGGTTTTTGAATAGCTTTTCCCCTTTTAGGGTAATTTTTTTTACAAAAGGGCCCGAATCATTTTTTTTAAATGGCGAAACAAAAATAAATTACGTTATCTTTTTACGTAAATTTTTTTTGATTTTTTTGTTTTAGTTTTTAATCGGCGCCCCTCCATTCTGATACACATTTTTTAACAGAACTGAAGATCTCCGAATCGTTTTCATTTTCCCGAACTTGAAACAGCTATTGGGTGGCCCCCGCTGAAATCAGTTTTCAAAAGTAAAATACACAGGCCCTTTTAAATTTAAATTCAAAGTAATTTTAATGAACTAGAAAAATTTTCCAAACGTTGTACGTCAGTCTTTAAGAAACCATTTTCCAGCATTGGGAAATATAATCCCCCTAATAGGGTTTTCGCCTGTAGAGCACTTTTCCCCACCCATCCACTTTCATTTTCCTTACAAAATGAAAACCCGTGGCGTCCAAAAAAAAAAATAGGGAAAAATCTTTATTGGCAGGTTTTTTTACCCAAAAATTTCAATAAATCAAATTTTCCATATATAAACGTAGACTTTCAGGGGGGCAAGCAACTTTCTTGGGGTTTCTCATATTCGCAATTTTTTTGATTGAAATGTTGTTTTTGTGTCATGTACACGTCTATTAGTCAGGGGAATAAGCGGCATATTATAGAGAAATTAGGCAAAAAATGATACAGGCAACAAACTTTGCAGTGCGATAGGTATGAGTATAACGATCAATTTTTGGGGCGGCCCCAAATTTTGGTCCCCATAGAGTGTCCTCCAGTGAGATCTGAATTTTGACTTTTCAATATTTTTTTACGAAGTTTCTGGTCGATTTATGACTTAATACTAATACACATATTGGTAGGAATACCGTTCTACATACTGGAAAAAAAAATCAAAATTTTAAATTCACAAAAAACAAAATGGCGGCCAATTGAATTTTGAGACATCAATACTTTGGCTGTGATTTTAAGACGGGCTATTACAGATAGGGGCAAAATATTTTACAGAGTGATGGACATGACGACAACAATCAGTTTTAGGGCGGCCCCAAAATGGCGTCCCCATATCATGACCACCAGTGGCATTTTACTTATTAGACATAAATTGTGCTATATCTCGACTAAAAATGGATTTTTGGCTTACTAATGGGGATAAAACTATCACTTAAACTATATTTAATATTGTTTATAATAATACAAAGGAAAAAGGGAAACAAAAGCGAACGAAATCCAACATGGCTGCCTATTTATTACAGATAAACACAACTATATGCATTTTAGGTCTTTTTCATACCCATCTTTTGGTGTATACATATTTGATTGCAACACATTCATATTTATAAACATAACTAATACACAATTATTAAATAATTCGTTAATTTAACTGACATTTGGTGCATAAAAGCAAATAATTGCGACTTATCTTACGTACAATATGCACAGTGCACATTCAGTCTAGCACACCACAACGCGAGTATACCTTCACTAAAAACAGGCCATTAACGTTGCGTGTAACAAATTTAGCTAAATTATATAATATGAAACGAGGTTCAATTTTAAGGGCGGCCCCAACAAGGGGTCCACATAGAGTGACCTCCAGTGACATTTGAACCTGGGTTTATATGGTATTTTTTATGACTCATTCTAATAAGCGTTTTTCCACGTAACAATAAGGGACAAATATTGATAGGAATGGCACATTATATTATAAATGTGACACTTCAAAAGAAAACAAAATGGTGTCCAAATGATCGTATGAAAATACTCCCAGTGTGATTTGATAAATGATCTTTGAATAAAATTTGTTATTTTTTGGTACAAAATCGATCTTCAGCTAATTATTACGAGAAAATAATTGCTTCAAATAACAAGCATCAATTTATTTTATTTATATTGTTTGAGTTTACAATTTTAAAGTGGCTGTAGGTCCTATGGCTAATTATGGCAAGTAGTAGCTTTATACATATTTTAATGTTTGCGCTCTCATCCCCTCGTTGCAAGCTAAATTTGCATGCTGCACTGCTATGCAATTATAGGTGGCAGTGGGTATTGGGAATGCGTATCAACAATACAAACCCGTGTTTTGTCTTTTTAACAAATGGTCTTGTGGCATTGTGGTGTAATATTGTCTCGACACTGATATTTTTGTTTTGTTTTACAATGTGGATCACAGTTTAACAATTATTTCTATCCACTAATTGTTTTGTTTTATTTCTTGCATGAATGTTTCAACAATCAATTCTAAGTAGTCATGTGGTAAGCAATAACAATATTAGTATAGTTTCTTTTTTGTTACTGTATGTACGAGACATCTTGGTTCGCTGGTAATGGCGCTGAATCCTCGAAAACGAAAATCAAATGATTTCTCAAATATCATTGAATGGAATCGCTGTATAGTTTGTCAAAGGGACACTTCAGAACCTCTGCGTTGTCCTGCTAAATCAGGGCGTACTGATTTCAAAGATGTGTACTGTAAATTTGCTGACAACTTGCAAAAGCTCGCTAACCTCGGTGCGTTGCCGGATAAATTTTCATCAACGTCTCTTATTGACTCCGATGTCGAAATAGCAAGTCTCCTAAGTTCAAATTTAGCTTGTTGGCACAAAAATTGTCACAAGCATTTTGATGATAGTAAAGTTCGTCGAGTAGAAGCCAAAAGTATTGACACTATAGAGAAAAAGGTTCCAATTTGTTTATTTTGTAGCAGTCACTCAAAAAGTTCTATCCTTAGAAAAGTTCTTACAGTCGAAGTCCTCGATAGAGCAAAACAGTGTGCTTATGATCTCCATGATGTAGTCCTTCAAGCCAAATTAAATTCATGTGATTTGGTGGCAAATGATTTGTGCTATCATCCAAAATGTTTGGTAGCTTTGTACAATCGTACGAGACTAATAAACTGCAGTGAAAGCGAACACACTTGTGAGTCTCAGTCTCAGATTCACGAAATTGCTCTTGTTCGACTTGTAGAGTACATTTATGAGTCAGGAGACAATGATGGTCCGAAGATTCATAAACTGGTTGACCTATGCCGAACTTATTTAACTTTTTGTGAAGAAGGAGGTTTGAAGATTGATTATATTCGAGCAACTACTTTAAAGGAACGAATTCTAGATGCATCAACAAATTTACATGCGTATGAAGAGGGGCGTGATATTCTCATAGGGCGGAGAAATCATATTGCATGGCTTATGCGAACATCATGCGAAATAAATAACGATGAAGAAGCAATGGTTCTTTCTCAGGCAGCAAAGATTATTCGACGCGACTTAGCCAATGATGACAGTACCAACAATTGTTTACAATCTCTTGTGCTAGGAATTCTTCAAGGTGGAATAGTCGAGTCAGCAGACTGCGAGGTTGGTGGTACTAATATGCCAGATATTGTTACGGCATCGAATTCCATTTCACAACTAATAAAGTTTAATTACAAAAAAAAGTAACCACTGAATCACGCACTTACAGCCGTCATTTGGCAAAACATGAAACACCAATTGCAGTACTAACAGCATTACTGATTTATTCTGAATCAAAAAATAAAACTTTAATTAACAAGTTTCATGACTTCGGCCAATCCATATCTTACAAGCGTTTATTTACTTTACTTAATGATACTGCTAATAATGTATGCGATCTATATCATACGGAAGGTATAGTGTGTCCACCCCAATTAAAACGAGGAATTTTCACTACAGCTGTAGTTGATAACATAGATCATGATCCGAGCTCTACTTTTGCGGAAAAGTCATTCCATGGAACTGCCATAACAATCCAGCAGCATCCAGAAAATGAAGAATCTGGAGAAACAAGAACTTTCCAAAAGATATCTCTTAACTCAAAATGTATGAAACCTTTGCCAGAATCGTACACAGTTGTGCAGTCTACTTTTATTAAAGCCAAAGATACTGCTGTTACACTTCTTGATTTTGATGTTGAACGCAACAATTTGGTGTATGTCAAGGGAGTCAATGAAGAATGCATCTGGCTGAAAAACCAACATGAAAATTTAACAGAAGGATCATCTAGAGTTTCTAACTGGTCCACACATTTCATTCTGCAGAGAAACGAGGAGTAAAGAAGGCTAACACAATTGTTGCACTGTTACCATTATTTGAAGAGCACGCAGCCACATACGAAATGATTTTACACTCAATGAACATAGTGCGTGGTATAACGAACCATTTAAACGTTACACAAGTCCCAGTGCTAGCTGCCGATCAGCCATTGTTCGCCATTGCAAAATCCATCCAATGGGCATTGCCAGAAACGCACGGAGAAAATGTGTTTGTAATCATGCTCGGAGGGTTACACATCGAGATGGCAATAATTAACGCTTTAGGAAAGTGGCTTGATAACAGTGGTTGGACCACCTTGCTGTCGGATGCTGGTGTGCTCACTGAAGGCAGAGCCGAGTCTGCTCTTCGATCCTCTCACGTAACAAGATCGAGATACTGCCATGAAGTTACAGTGGTAGCTTTGAACTCACTAATGTTTAACGCATACAACGACGCTATTAGCAAAGTATCAGAGGAACAGAAACCAGATTTCACAGAGTGGAGAACACAAATGTGTAACGAGAATAATATGTTCAAGTTTTGGAGCACAGTCATTGATATGGAAATGAATCTACTATTGTTTGTCAGGTCAATTCGTGAAGCCAACTTTGATCTCTATGTACAGGCACTTGAAAATTTCGCCCCCTGGTGTTTTTCTTTAGACCAACATAACTATGCTCGATGGTTACCGAGACATGCGAGGATTGCATGAAACGCAACCTGCTGTTCACAAGGAGTTCATGCTAGGGAACTTTGTTGGCCGCAAGACACAGAACGATTTTTCTGCCATGTCACATGATCAGATTCATGAGCAAGTCAATGCCACTGTCAAAGGTGACAGTGGCATAATTGGAATCACTGGCAACGCAAGCGCTCGTTCTAGGTGGACTGTTATTGGACCTGAAATTTCAAACCTTATCAGCGCCATGGAAGAGGGGCTCAGAGTGAAAGATAGTTCGATACAAGGAAACAAGCATCACCTAAATGCTCTATCACATAATATCAAATTTGATACGCATGTTAAAAACCTTTTGTCTTCATTCTCCGAATCTGGCAATCCGTTTTCTGATTGCAACAACGAAATGCATACATTAGATTCAAAACTAATCGTTGAAGATGTTCATGCGAAACGAATGAATGAAAACTACGAAACTGGAAATAAGTTGTACAAAACTTTTGTGAAAGAACGGTTAATCACCGGAGATACTGCGTTCAAGGACCCAATCAAAAGAAACAAACCGGCTCTCTTTTGTAATGCGTTTAATAAAGACAGTTTAAAGCAACGCAAAGTAAAAGAAAACTCTGTCAAAAGTAGTGCTGCGCTGCTTACAAGATTCTATTTTGCCAGTATGAAACGAGAGTGTGACATTCAAGAGTTATTTAATTGTGAAATAGATGATGCACCTATCTCTCTATCCGAAAATGGCGAGTTGCGTCTCGGATCTAAGTCTAAACTGCTTTCATGTTTAGAAGATTACGACAGTTCACCACCTGATGTTGCAACTCCTCAATGCGATACAAAAATATTTAATGGAGCAGCAATAGTTCACATGAGGAAACCTGAGTATGCTGCAACATTTATGGATTATGGTCAAAAGTTCACATCATTTGTAGAAGGTGAATTAATTGGTACTAGTAGGGTAGACTTTGTTTTCGACATCTACCATGACAACAGCCTCAAGCAATCGACACGGAGGGCGCGAGGTGTGGGAACTCGACGAATTTTTGCGCAAATTCACCCATTCCAAAGAATTGGCCGTCATATCTCCGCGACTCACGCAACAAACAAGAGCTATTTTCTTACTTGGCTGACTGCATTTCAACCGCAAATGTGGGTACTAATAAACAGGTGTTGTGCACGAAGGGTGAAAATGTTCTCTTACAGCCAGATAATTGCCAGTCGCAGAATGATTTCTACATATATCCGTGTAACCATGAGGAAGCGGATTCCAGAATTATCCTTCATGCAAGACACGCAGCTAGCCAGGGACACGAGGATATTATGGTGCGTACTGTGGATACCGATGTAGTTGTGTTGTGTACAGCTTACTTTGCTAAAATAGGTGCTAAGAAGTTGTGGATTGATTTTGGTACAGGCAAGAATCGTCGATTCATCGCCATCCACGAAATCTCGAAATCACTCGGCCCTCAGAGATGTACATCTCTTCCTATATTCCATTCTCTCACTGGTTGTGACACTACATCATCTTTTGCTGGTATCGGGAAAACTAAAGCTTGGAAAACCTGGCAGCGCTATAATGATATTAATACAACATTTATGTTTCTATCTAGTTGTCCTGAAGAAATAAATGAGAACTCCCTAGCGGAAATAGAGAAGTTTGTCATTAAAATGTATGATTTTACAAACACAAATGTTTCCGTGAACATTGCAAGAAAAGAATTGTTCATCAAGAAGTCAGTGCCTTGCATGGAAAAAATACCTCCTACTCAAGATGCATTACTGCAGCACCTAAAACGAGCCGTATTTCAAGGTGGCTACGTTTGGGGTCAATGTCTTGAAGCACAACAAGTTATTCCACAACCGAGTAGCTGGGGATGGAAGAATATAAATTCTTCATTAGTCCCGCATTGGACAACAATCCCCAAAGCACAAGATAGCTGTATTGAACTTATAAAATGCGGATGCAAGAAAGGTTGCAAAACGTTACGATGTTCATGTGCGTCAATAGGTCTATCGTGCACTGAAATGTGTGGCTGTAGTGGACTTTGTCAAGTACAAGAAGAATGCGTCTGATAAATTACTCAGAAGATTTAATCACCAAAACGAAACTCTTGTTACCAAACCAAATGAACAATAATAATAATAAAATAATAACTTCTAGAGATAAACCTTGCTACCTCAAAACAGTGAAGTAACACATGGAAGGGATAAGTCGAAAAATAAATAGAACGGTAGAATGGATGCATCACTTTACCCGCCCGTCGGTGTGTAAAACCGTACAATATTTGCGATTGAAATGTTAAATTGTCGCCATGCCTATGAACAAGGATGATATAGAATGTTTTACCGCGGTAGTTAAGGAGACCAGGATAAAACACTTAAACGGTGGAATAATATACTTGCTACCTCCACCAACCAGAGTTGAACATTGGAACAGGCATAATAATTAGCTGAAGATCGTTTTTGTACCAAAAAATAACAAATTTTATTCAAAGATCATTTATCAAATCACACTGGGAGTATTTTCATACGATCATTTGGACACCATTTTGTTTTCTTTTGAAGTGTCACATTTATTAAAAATGAGACACTATAATATAATGTGCCATTCCTATCAATATTTGTCCCTTATTGTTACGTGGAAAAACGCTTATTAGAATGAGTCATAAAAAATACCATATAAACCCAGGTTCAAATGTCACTGGAGGTCACTCTATGTGGACCCCTTGTTGGGGCCGCCCTTAAAATTGAACCTCGTTTCATATTATATAATTTAGCTAAATTTGTTACACGCAACGTTAATGGCCTGTTTTTAGTGAAGGTATACTCGCGTTGTGGTGTGCTAGACTGAATGTGCACTGTGCATATTGTACGTAAGATAAGTCGCAATTATTTGCTTTTATGCACCAAATGTCAGTTAAATTAACGAATTATTTAATAATTGTGTATTAGTTATGTTTATAAATATGAATGTGTTGCAATCAAATATGTATACACCAAAAGATGGGTATGAAAAAGACCTAAAATGCATATAGTTGTGTTTATCTGTAATAAATAGGCAGCCATGTTGGATTTCGTTCGCTTTTGTTTCCCTTTTTCCTTTGTATTATTATAAACAATATTAAATATAGTTTAAGTGATAGTTTTATCCCCATTAGTAAGCCAAAAATCCATTTTTAGTCGAGATATAGCACAATTTATGTCTAATAAGTAAAATGCCACTGGTGGTCATGATATGGGGACGCCATTTTGGGGCCGCCCTAAAACTGATTGTTGTCGTCATGTCCATCACTCTGTAAAATATTTTGCCCCTATCTGTAATAGCCCGTCTTAAAATCACAGCCAAAGTATTGATGTCTCAAAATTCAATTGGCCGCCATTTTGTTTTTTGTGAATTTAAAATTTTGATTTTTTTTTCCAGTATGTAGAACGGTATTCCTACCAATATGTGTATTAGTATTAAGTCATAAATCGACCAGAAACTTCGTAAAAAAATATTGAAAAGTCAAAATTCAGATCTCACTGGAGGACACTCTATGGGGACCAAAATTTGGGGCCGCCCCAAAAATTGATCGTTATACTCATACCTATCGCACTGCAAAGTTTGTTGCCTGTATCATTTTTTGCCTAATTTTTCCGCTTATTCCCCTGGGCCCCGATTCATGTACATTTTTATCCCGGTATAAGGCCGAGTTAGGTGGTATAAGTGCGGTATAACTCCGAATCCAATTCATGAAGACTTATCCCGCCTCGACCGGGGATAACAAATACGTAAACAGATGGCGGACATTTTAAATTTTGCATCTATGTGTAAAACGAGAAAAGTTGTCATTACTCTCATAAAAGAAATCAGAAACCGTCCCGGGCCTAGGCCCAGATGTACAAAATTATTCATAATACAACAGTGTAGGCCTAAAGTTCCATTAGGCTATAGGACTACATTCAATTAATGCTAACATAACACGTTTGACAAGCCCTAGGCCTCTCCTAGGCAACCCTAGACCTGCACGACCTTGTTCAGACACATCCCGCACAAATAACTAGTTTTGATTACTAAAAGCCTAATGCAGATAAAGAATGGTATGATAGTCCTAGGCTATTCCAAAATTTACGGCAATAATAAGCCTTTTCTTTTCTTTAAATGAATTCACGCAAACTCCTGTCACTAAATGAAAAAGTAAAACAAAGATGGTGGAAATTTCAGTGTTCTTTTGCTAATTTGCTGATTTACATGGCTGTGGAATGCAGTGGAAAATAACATTTGTTGTGTCTGTTGTTGCATTGAAAATTTCTGATTGGATGAGAGTTGCTCAGACATAACCAGGCCTTATCCTGCCATGTCCTGCATTATACCGTCCTTATACCACCTATACCCGGGATAAATGTACATGAATCGGGGCCCTGACTATTAGGGGTTCTCAGTTACCTGGTCACGGATGTCTGTTTAACATTTCAGAACATTTCAGGTCAATCTATTTGACCATTCGGCCTAATGGGACCGGACAGACAGACATTGTACACAGTCACGAGAAGGCCCGATCGAGTAGCGATATAAAGACTTTGTCTAAAAAGCAAGATGTAGGTCTATACTTACCAACTTCTTTTATAAGCATCTTTTTCATTTCGTTCCGATGCTGTTTCCAGTCTTAATTTCGCTAAATCAGCTCGCAGCACCTGCAAAAATTATTCAATAAGATAACATATGCTGTGAAAATTTACAATTAATGTGTAGGCTACCATGATTTTGTTTAATGCATCAAAGAATGAACGGGATGAGCGAAGCAAAGACTTCAATTTCACTGACCCCCCAAAAAATAAGCATGGGTGATTTTTTTTTCTGTTCGCTCTCTACCGGGCAAACGGCATAATATGCGATCTTGCGATGAAAATCGAAGGGGACCTTTGAAATCTCTGAACTTAGATTTGCCACGTTTTTTTTGGTACAATCGAAGAAATATTTCTCATGAATATCGTATTTTTATGATATTTTTCAATTTTTAGTGCGATATTTTTGTGACATTTGGGCCGATTCTGACCAAACGGATGAGGCTACAACTTTATTTAGTCGCGTTGATGGATGAACTTTTTTTTACAGTTTTTAGTTTGCGTGGTATCTCTTTACTTTTGCAAGTGCTTTTTGAATGCATTGTAGGTGATTGTTGTCAAGTTTCTATTGTTACTTGCTAATTGTTATTATATACCGGTACTTCAAAAAACTTATATTAAAACCTTTATTTATATAGATTCCGGCTAACTTTTTCAAGTTATTCTTTAAAAAAACAATACATCACCAGTACTTTCATGTACATGTAAAATATGAAATAAATAAATAAATAAATTGTATTTTGAGTCTACCCACTCAGTTATATAACTGATTTTCAGTGGGGGACTTTAAATCAAAGCGACCAAGCCAACCCTGTAGGCCCCGACGCAATCGACGAGTGAGCGATAACCAACCAAAGAACGATATTTTTAATAGGAAATATAGCAATAAGTGGTATGGACAGTGCGAACACACGCGAATCAACGCCAGAATCAACAAGGCCGATTCAGAACAACTCTGAATTTATTATGTGCTTCGTTGCTAGGACGGCTCCAAAGTCACAGTCTACAAACTCCTAAGACAAGAACTGATGGACTTAAGTCCAAATCAGAAGTTAAAAAACTTCTGATTTGAGCAGGAATCGAGCCCTGGACCTTCTGCATTGGAAGCAGATACGCTAACCACAAGACCAACGAGCCACACAACGTTGTACCCCCCCCCCCCCCATTTGGTCAGCATCGGCCCAAATGTCACAAAAATATTGCACTAAATTTTTGTTTTAAATCGTAAAAGTACGATATTCATGAGAAGTAGGCCTATTTCTTCGATTGTACCCAAAAACGTGGCAAGTCTAAGTTCAGAGATTTCGAAGGTCGCCACCAATTTTCATCAAGATCGCATATGCCGTTTGCCCAGTAGAGCACAAAAAAACAGACAGAACAAAAGGAAAAATAAAACACCAGAGCTAAATTTTTGGGAGGTCAGAAATTGAAGTCTTTGCGTCGCTCATCCAATTATGATTTATTATGAAAAACACAAAGGTACAGATTGACAAGATCCAACAAGTTTTTACAGCAGAAAGAAGGTTTACAGTGTGCAGTGAGTAACTAACAAACACAGTATCATGGATACTCATAGTAGGCCACCAATTTCAATTAATTACAAGATTACAGATTACAAGATAGTGACGACACACTGACAACATAACCTATGAAAAATGAAAATACGTTCGCAACTACTCGGAGAGTGAGAAAATCTTGCTGTTACAAGTTGTTGAACAGTATAAACACGTATAAACCGGTATAATGACGTAATAGAAAACAATAAAACCGATTCCACATCATCACATCGTCAAAATCACAGCTTGTTATATGTGGAATCGAATATCGTGCTGGGGGTGAGTCCAGTTTAAGCTGTTAAACCGCACCCCAGGTAGGGTTTAGTTTAAGCTCGGTTTAAACTCTAGTTTAGTTCTGGTGGAACGCATTTTCAAGCTAACCGAGGTTTAAAATATTTAAACTTGAGTTTAAGACTTGGTGAAATCGGGCAAGGCAGTTAATTGTTCAAGAACTGACCCCCAAAAGGCACACAGTTCCGTACTTATTGCACTTACCGTGTTTTCTTGTTCTAACTTGATTGTTTTTTTAAAGTAAGTATTCATTACATCTTTAATTTGCGCCAATATAAAGTCACGTAGCTGTAAGCAGAAACAAAGTGATAAGGCTCTTACATATGTATTTGGTAAGCCCTACCTGCAATGACGTACTAGCGTCACGGCGACATACAGTGTAATGTTGATGCCTTGTGTGTGTGATGAAGCCGCAGTGGCGCGCTGACCAGGGTCCTCAAGGGGGTCGGTGGGGTGGTGTCTCCACAGGGGACCCCAACCCCAAGGACCCACCTTACCATAAAATTCATAGACGTCTAGTTAAAATGAAGTTAAACTTCTAATGTGTACTCAGTAATGATCCAAACATAATATGCGTTTCTATGTTTAACGACAACATAAAAATTTTAATCGTTCTATGTTGAGCCAAAAGGGGAGTGCTGGGATGAAGTTCTTATGCGTTTTAAATAGGTAATCCTCAAAAAATATTCCAAGCAACCCTTAGCTCTTCATTTTCTAATCTAATCTTCTAAGATACAGTATTAATTAAGAAAAGATTCATTTCTGGTTAGCGCGTTTGCATTATAAACAAATAAAAACTAGGTTACGGGAAGCCCTTTCGAAAGCGCAAATCGGGATGGTTTTTTTAACTTCTGAATTGTATTAAATATTAATTAAATATTAACAATTCCACCACGGGAGTGTTTCCCAACTAACCAAGTCGAGAAATAGGCTTAAACTTTTCATAGTTTTTTTAAAACTTCGAGTATGTAATAGAGGGTCTGAAAGGTCCGTTTCCATGTAAAATCTTTTTTCTAAAAAGTCGAGAAAGTATGCATGGGCAGGTTGGAACAAACTATCAAGGAGGAAATACCCAATGAGAAGAATAGTCACAACATCCAAATCATTTGGTTCTTGCAGGTTGAATAGCACTTGCCCCTCGGCAAGGAAGCTCACTTCACACAAGTCCCCTGTATTGTCTTCCTTGGTGAACGCCACCAAACATAGGCATTGTTTATCGTTAATTTTTAGTTGTTCCAACCCAGTACCAGCCTATAAAAAAGAACACAAATTTTTGTCACATTATGGAATTTCTGTAAGGGGTTTAAAATAATGTAGAACAATTTGGTAATTTTATGGGCTTAGCCATGATTACCAGTTGTAAAGTCTAAACTTTATTAGAAAGTATTAGTATTAGTATTAGTAGTTTTAGGGCGCTTCAACGGCAAAGATTATTCGCGCCTCCAAGATAATTCGTTAACTATGTATGAATGTAAAATACGGTTAATAAGGTTAAATGTGTTTTCAAATCGTTGTCATGAAAAGAATTGCCAAGGTCGATATATTTGTAGACAGTCAAATCGGGAAAAGGTATACATGCTAAAGTTGTCATATGTAGAAAATGCCAAATTACCAAATCATAATCATAATCATAATCAGAAAAACGTTGCCAACGTCGTCATAATGAATAGCAAGTCAACATGCTTCATGTTTTTTTTTTTTTTTTTTAAATATATGATCTGTTATAGTTTGTCGATCAGATTGCTTAGGTTAAGAAATGTGATAAGTTTTTCACTGTTTTCATAAGACAAAAGTTCTTTATATGATAGATTTAAATTCAATTGGAGTCTCAAACCATCATACTTAGAGCAGTCAGTCAACAAATGATGAACGGATAGCAACACATCACACGTGTCGCAAATCGGAGCAATCTTATCTCTGGTAAAAAGATAGGCATGGGTGAGGTGTGTGTGCCCTATTCGTACTCGCGCCAATACAACCTCTTCACGACGAGAAAGTATGGAAGAAGGGGGTCGCACCTTCAGTGAAAGACAGGGCATCACACGACGCAGCTTATTATTCTGCAAAGCATTCCAACAATCCTGACCTAATTTCAACATATGGTTCTTGAACCCACTGTGGACATCAGGAACAGGTACGAGGTCAAAATCAGTAGAAGCTTTTTGCGTTGCAGCTTTGGCTGCCAAGTCAGCCTCCTCGTTGCCAGAGATACCTACATGACCAGGGACCCAGCAGAACATGATTTTGTAGCCTCTCGCATGAAGTTTCTCCATGAAGAACTGAATGTCAATTACTAAATGGTGAGTAGAGAACATGACGTGGAGTGCCTGAAGTGCACTTAAACTATCTGAACATACCATGAAGCTTCCACATCTTTGTTTCATAATATATTTCAAAGCTTCTCGTATAGCATACATTTCAGCAGTAAAAACAGAACACATGTCATGAAGTCTGAAACCAACACCACTGCCGCCACAATAGTAAGCGCAACCAACCTTCGGGCCAGTTTTAGATCCATCAGTGAAAATGAATTTAAAGGTACGGTATTCGTGACAAATAGCTTGAAAACTACGTTGGAAAATTACATCTGATGTTGTGGACTTATTATATCGGCAAAGGTCGAAACGAATTTCAGGTTCCGGAAGTAGCCATGGAGGGTTTTGGCTCAAAACGAAACTCAATAGATTGGGTACATCAAAATTTAAAATTCTAAAAAGATGTCTGCAACGTAATCCGACTGAAAGGGTCGCCAAAGGTTTGGTATCGAAGTGACGGACAAATCTCTCATCAAATAGAGCGTCATGAGATGGGTGGTTACGCATTGCCCGGATCTTCAATACATATCTGCCCAACAAGTATTTCCGTCTTTCTGCGAGGGAGGTCATTCCTGCCTCAGCATACAGGCTGAGGACGGGGCTCGTCCGAAATGCACCCAGCGCCAGCCGGAGACCACTGTGGTGGACAGTATCGAGATGTTTCAAGATGGAATCACGGGCCGAGAGTAGACCCAACAGGCATAGTCCATTACGGACCTAACCAGTGAACCATATATTCGCAAAAGACATGTCCTGTCCGCACCCCATGAAGTGTTACTAAGAACTTTAAGGATATTTAATTTCAACATACATCGTTTGCGCAATTCTGTGACGTGGTATCTCCAATTTAGTTTAGTATCAAACTCCAAGCCAAGAACGCGAACGTGTGGTTTAAATTCAAGTTGCACACCGTTTAGGGTAAGACGTGGATCTACGTGCATATTCCGACTGCGACAAAAGTGAATGCATTGTGTTTTATCGGCAGAAAATTTTGTGCCACGTGCTCGGGCCCAATCACCGATGTTGTTCAATGCAATCTGTAGATGTCGTTCGGCAACGGAAATGTTGACCGACTTATAGAAAATCCCGTTTGCAGTTCATATGGGTCTGATAAAATGTTATTTATCCGTACTTTAAATGTTCTATCATGAAGAAAGTTCTGTATGAACCTGGGCAAGTGACCTTTAAAATCCCACTCGTGAAGTTGTTGTAATATGGCATAGCGCCACGTTGTGTCATATGCTTTCTCTATGTCAAAGAGTACACCTATTACGTGCTGCTTAGCCACATAACCTTCTTGGATGAAGGTTTCCAAACGCACGAGGTGGTCGATTGAACTCCGTCGCTGTCGAAATCCACACTGAACATTAGTAAGCAAGCCACGAGATTCCAATAGCCACATCAGGCGCTTATTGACCACTTCTCAAACAATTTGCAAAGCAACTAGTTAGAGATATGGGTCGATAAGAGCCGGGTAAAGTTTTGTCTTTACCTGGTTTCACAAGCGGAATTAAAATAGCCCTACGCCAGGCGTCAGGAAATCCATCCGATAACCATAACGAATTTAGGAAGAGCAGAATAATCTCAAGAGATTGGTCAGTGAGGTGGATGAACATTTCATTGTGGAGCTTGTCTTCGCCCGCGGCCGTTTTCCTTAAGGAGTTGATGGCAGTGCGCAATTCCCATAACGTGAAAGGCCGATTGTTACATTCAGTATTGTCGGAAGCAAATGAAAGCCGTTGTTGTTTGCTTCTTCGTTTCCGTTGAAGAAAGACTGCATCATAGCGAGCGTTGAAACTTCAGCCAGAAGTTCGTTGGAATCACGAAAACGAGTGAAGTCTACTTTTTGCAATGCAGACTCACTCAGGTCTTGATATTTTCCCCAATCAGCTTTATGTAATTTCCATCGTTGTTCTGGGCGGAACACTGGTCGGTTGTTTGCGTAATGTATCTCAAGTGGAAAGTGGTCACTACCATGAAGATCATCCAACGTAATTAACTCCAAGTCCAGAGATAGGATGGGTGTGCACATCACAAGATCTATTGCTGATAAGGTTCCAGTGTAAGAAGTGAAATGTGTCAACTGGTCCGAATTTAAGAGGGAAACGTTTGCGTTCTGCACGAAATCTGCCACAACATCGCCTCTACGGTCTGATGTCGTTGAGCCCCAGTCTACATGGTGAGCATTAAAATCGCCAGCCAATATAAACGGTCTCGGCAGTTGAGCAATAACTGCTTCCATATCACCTCTAGTAAAGTTGAAAGATGGCGGTATGTATATAGAGCAAAAAGTGATAGGAGTGATCAGATGTGCTGTAACTGCAATAACTTGAAGACGAGAATTAATATTAACATGAGTGGCATGCACAGAGTCATGTACCATAATGGCGACACCCCCCTGTGCACGGTCACCACCAGTGAAATCAAGACGGTATATTGTGTAGTGTTTGCATTTTGGATTGTCAGTGAGTTTAAAGAGAGTTTCCTGAAGTAGAATGACTGTCTCTATCAATGATCTGCAGTTCTTCTCGGTTTGTGTAGAAACCTCGACAATTCCACGAGATAAAGTTGGCTATAATGTGGGTGGTGTTTGAAGTTTAAAAAAATACTAATGAGAGGTTTATTCAACGAGTGTGGTATCCAAGAAACATAGGTGATGAGTGAAGACTTGCTATTTACATCCATTTAAGTTTCTCAGAAGAGTTTCCGGATTCTGGTCCATTAACGGGTCAGAAACCATGTCCTCTTCCGAAGAACTGAACTTTCTTCGATCGAACTTGTTTTTTGTGCCAATATTTGTTTGAGCACGTTGAAGAACAACAGTGGGAATCAATGAATCCACTGTTGTTGGTGTAGATATTTTTTTAAATGCACTAGTAGTAGTGCGGGAAGATGTTGCAACTGGTGCGCTCAGCTTACGTGCAGAAACACAACCCTCCACTGAAGAAGATGGTGCTGGTTGCATCTGCGGCGTTGATGTTACAGCATTTTCTTTTTCTGAAGGTGAGCAGTGTTTATTAGGAATCGCATTCGGCATTGAATTTCTTGAATTTTTTTTAAATTCAAGGACTTCACCGAGTTGACAAGTCAAGGTTTCAATTTGTTTTGCCTGTTGTTGCACAGTTTTAGACAACTGTTGTACCGTCTCCTGCAAAGCGTGGTTTTGTGCCAGAAGTTCTGCCTCTCTACTGCTGGAGGACGAACTCTGTACTACCGAAGCAAATGAAACGGAAGAGGTTACTGGCTGTGCCGAACCAATGCGCCGTCGAGCCTCAAGAGGGGAAATTTTTTCAGTGATTGATAATTCCAGGATTGCTTGTTCTTTTAACCACATTGGGCATGTGCGTAACCGAGCAGAATGTGGTCCCTTGCAGTTTACACAGCACGGCTTCTCCTGACAAGGAGGGGAGTGAGCTGGCAAACTACAATTTGGACAAATTTCTTCTGATGTGCATCTGGCCTGTGTATGGCCGAGGCGCTGACACTTGAAACAACGGAGTGGGTTTGGTATATATGGACGGACTTTTAGACGGTAGAAAGCAATTTTGACATCGGTAGGTAGCTGAGGTAGGGCGAATGATAATATCAGTGCAGGAGTCGGAGCAAGTGATCCGTTTTTCCTACTCTGAATCCTGGTCACTTCAACAACTTTGTGATTGGCGAGGTATTCCTTTATTTCTTGTTCCGAACAATTCAATAAGTCAAAACACGATACCACTCCCTTACATACGTTAAGAGAGTGATGTCCATCAACTGAAACCGGCAGAGAGCAGAGTGTTTTCACTCCCAGTAACATTTTTGATTGTTTCTCGGTTGCGCAATGGATCAACAAGGATCCATCACGCAACTTTTTTACAGAGGGCAAAGCCCCCAACATGTCTTCTAAAGTCTTTTCAATCTGAAGACCCAGGTTGTCTAGGCCTAAGCCTATAAAGGCCCTACCTATATTTTTCTGTGATATTTCTACTCTGTGACATAAATGTTGTTAATTTGGTCAAGAGGGCTGAAGGTGTCGGACACCACTTGCACTTAGCCGCGTCAGGCTAGTACCTGACCCCCACGCTTATTTTCCGGTAAGTGCAGTGGTGGCCGAACCTTAGTCTCATTAGAGAGGCAGACCTTGTATTATGTTATGCTAATTGTGTACTCTGCTGGGTATTATTGTTTTTTTCATGTTATTATTATTTGTGGTTATGCATCCTACGGAACGTCGGCACTTATCCGACAATAAATCTTTCCGATCTTTACATCTTGTGTTCTAGTATCATTATTAGTCCTTCGTCATTCCACTGTTGATACTAGTACTAGTTGGTAACCAGTTTTTAGGAATTACGTGGCGCCTAACAGCTGTACAACTACGGAAGTACGACCAGACAGACGGCCACGCCCCTTTCTCCACTGAGCAAGAAGCCGGGGTGTCACAGGCGGCCTAATTCTACAATGTTGAAGAAAGGAGTCGATTCAACCCCTTCATTGATCACAACTCACACTCACAACTGATACTGAAGGTAAGTACATGCTCTAAGCAAGGGCACTGCTTTCAGTGTCACAACCTTAAGCTGGCATTTGCCTAGGTTCAGGGACACATGCTTAACCATAGTAAGGCATAGTTTTCATACAGGGAGCAAACTTCATAACCAGATTAAAATCTGACTCGGTAGCCTAAAAGCATCGTGGTTTAGTATCATACTCTCATGAGGCTAGTAAGATTCACTATGGTTTATGCAGGAAAGAAGTTCTCACATTGACTTTTGAATTTGCAGTTGCTAAAGCAAAAAATATTCCATTCACTTGCAATTGACACAAAAAAGTTGTGGAACGATGGTTACGAGTTCATGAAAGGTAATTCTGACAAAATCTCCTTATGTAAACCACAGGCAACAAGTCTCGCTAGGTCGACTGTATTCAACAAGACAAATGTATTAAAGTTTTTTTTTTAAATTGAAGGATGTGTTCGAGCGCTTCAACGTCACCCCTGATATGATAAATAAATAAATACATAAATTGTATTTTTTTTTTGTATTTTCATTGAGTGGGGAGAAATTAGAAGTGGGGTTAAAGGAACTGTTTAGAAGATTTGCAAGTTATGCTGAAAAAATCGCACCATGTGCTACTACACAGTCCAATGAAGCATTGAACTCTGCAATTGCTGCAAAAAATCCGAAGTCCAAGTTCTACAGCGGCAGCGAGTCTAATGACTTTAGAATCTCTGCAGCTGTAAGTCAAGTCAATGTTGGCTCTTCCTACGTAATCTCGGTCAATGAGAAATTAGGCCTTTCGCCCGGGGATAATACGACCCAATATAGACATCGTCTCGACAAGAAAAGGAAACTGGACAAAAATATCCAATCATCTATAACCACCAAGAAGCGCCGTCTATTTTTAAAGGCACAACGCGATAATTTTAACTTGCGATCGCAATCGTCAGAAGGCCTATCCTACAAGTCGGGCATGGGGCTACTGGTAGCAACACCTGCTATGCCTGAGCCACTTGAGGCAGATCTCCACAGAATCAATCCAAACGACATAGGTGCTTTTAACATTGGCTATTACGATCTGGAAACAAGTGGCCTTACTAATTCATCGTCTGTCATTCAAATCGCTTTGTATGAGTGTGATAAGTTGTACTTAGCATATATTTTGCCACAGTTCATACCCCAAGCAGTAACAGATGTCACTGGTTTAACAGTCACAGGTGGCAACTTGTACCTCAATGGCGTACAGGCTGAAACTGTGAGTAAAATGACAGCATGGACAGGCCTAATAAATTTCCTGGAAATTCCTTTGATGCACCCTGCATATGGGTTGGGCATAATGTGGCGTTCGATTTGCGTTTTACTCTGAAAGAAATCAAGGAATGTAATCTACTTGAAGACTTGATGAAAGTCATGTTTGGTACAACAGATACATTGAAGATAATTAAGAAGGCATTGCCAGGATTGAGTTGTTATAAACAAACGGCCATAGCTGACACCTTATCAGTTTGTACTGAGGATGCCCATAATGCAGTAGGGGATGTGAAAACACTCCGAAGTATCATCGGAAAGTTAATGATTACCAAAGATGACATGAAAAGAAGTTGCAGTCCTTTATTCGACCACCTCACGAAGAAAAGTAGAGATGCTGAGAGTAAGTCACGTGTGTTGATGTTGCAGCCGCTAAAGGGGGTTTTAACTAGCACTATGCTAAGAAAAATAGCTTTGGCTGGTATCGACTACAAATGTCTTGACAGTGCTTTTACACAGGGTGGTGAAGAAGGTCTACGAGTGCTTTTGGCAGAAAATTGTGATAGTCGTCCTAGGGTAACGAAAAATAAGAAAATAATCTCAAAGGTTGTAGATTTTTTTCAAATCCCAAAATAGGCTTAGAAACTAAATTGGACATACGAGTGGTTTTCCACTTTTTTGTTGTAAATATTATTTTTTGTTTTATATTTTAAATTGTATATATACCCTCAGAGATGGGATTTTCTTTTTTTGTGGATTGATTTCCACAATTTTTTAGGTATAGGCTCTATGTATATATTATATATTTATTTATTTATTTAGCCTGTTATATTATTGTTGATTTTTGTATATATTTTTAAATTTTATATTGGGTTGTAGGCCTAAAGGCCATAAGTGAAATAATTGGTTCGAGCATAAACAGTAATTGGAATCACACAGTACTTTCAAAGAGTGATTTTTTAAAGAAAAAATGTGCGGTACAGTGACTTACAAACATTGCGAGCCAAGGTTGGGTATACTGAGGCAAAGCCACAGCCACCGTATGCAGAACATTTTTTTTAAATACTATATTTCGGTATTACTACATTATATTAGATTAGATTGCATTAAATTAAATACCAAAACGTGTTGAAGAAGTGTGCTGGAAATAAATTTTATTTTCTTCTGTGCAAGGGATTTTACAGTGGTGTTATGGTGTGAAGTCCGAGCGAATGACCTTTAACCACTTACCACACTACCACATTTGCCAGACGGGCGTCGGGGGGTATTGCTTTGTCAATAGTGGATGGCATGTGAAACAATGACTTGGGAGGGGAATCAAATTTTTAATATATTGTTCATTAGAATATTAAATTTTGTGGGTATTTTTTTCTAGAAAACTTTCTGGAAGTAATTATCCTGGGGAATAGTGGCCAAGCGTGGGAGGAGAGTGGGGGGAGGGAGCAAAATGTCAAGATCGAATGAGAATCAATTTAATAACCTAAAAGGCTTAGCAAAGTACCCTATATCAGTTATATTTATTTTTTTAGAATTTCATCCAAACATTGGGGGAAGGGGGCTAAGTAGACAGTGGGGGTGGGTTTTCTGTACCCTATGGGGTAACCCATGTGGTGGAGCCTTAAAGACTTCCTTAGCATCAAGCAGCGTGTAGGAAAGTGCCAATTTCACGTCCGGATGCCTACAGGCGCAATCGATCTTCTAACACCGCACGAGAGACGACCTGAAGCCTAACGGACGCCCCGCGTGCGGTGGGCATACAACCGACGCAACCTGCAGACAGGCCCATTGCTGTCATAGCCATTAATTGACCAGGAAACTCATAACCTACTAGTTCCAGGTCATCATCAGATAGCGGCCACTGGAGATAATGGGAAGGAGTGAGGATGTTGGATAGGATGGGTTAAACTGGGTGGGAACGGTGGGGCGCTTGTTGCAGAGAGGGCCGGCAAGTATGGAGAAGAAAAAAGTGAAAGAAGAAAATAAATATGAGTAAGGCTGTTCGAATGAAGAAAGATGTGATTAAAAGTTGCACGAGAGCTCTCTCTGCAACACGCACACCATTCGGCGAGAGCTCGCCTCTAGATTCGGGGAGTAATATACTACCCTTGATACTAGCTGATGTTTGCGAGTTGGACTTTTTCTCTTGAATCGCCTTTTACGATTAGCAGAGCCATGCTCTGGGCCTATTCTACCCCGGGCCCAGACGGGGGCTAGTTACGAGGAGTTATACAACTTTTCAAACCAGCTGTTTTTTTTTTCTCTTGTGCAGAGTTGGCTTCTTAATAGGGGTGCGCGGGTAGCACTTTTTAATTTCGGGTCGGGTCGGTTTCGGGTAGTAAAATGCCCGCGGGTATCGGGTAATTTTCGGGTCAGGTACTTATTCAAAGTTATCTTCATTTCGCAAAGGTTTGTAAAATATATTATATGTAAAATGAAGTTTTGGGTTGCATGACTTTGAAGATTGTTGGTGGTTTGCTTCACACGCACCCGAGCTATAACCTCAACTAATTTTATTTTCAGCACGGGCATTTTCATCAGTGCAAACTATGGCAAAGTTAAAAGACAAAATTATTCATGTGTGTGTAGAGGTTTTGACACTTGGGTTGGGTTGTTTTGTAATTGCTGCTTTATAATAAATAACTACTGTATACCATAGGCAGCTATTAAGTAGGGGTGACATTGATTCCAAAAAGTTAGAATCAATTCATAATCGATTGAAAAACACAATTATTTGTACGCGCCGTTATTTTGGTGGACTATTTCCGCGAAGTACCTGATATGCACCGTTGTTTTGGCGGTCTATTTCCGCGGGGACCGTGATGACGTCTCCCACCCAATGTACGTCACTAAACGATGTGGCGTTGACGTCCGGACCGGCACCTTCACCAAAAATCGCGAAAATTCTGGACCGGCACCTCCACCATCCCCGAAAATACCCGAAATTCAAAATGGTACCCGATTGTTTCGGGTCGGTCACCAAATACCCGACCCAAAATTTCGGGTACCCTCACACCCCTACTTCTTAAGCCATTCTTCTTTCTTGCTATCCAATACAAGGCTGCCTCCTGCTCATTCTATCCTTGTATCCTGCTCATTTCACCGGGCAGGGAGTCAATGCCAGTCTTGAGGGCGGCGCATCTAAAGAGGTGTGCTCTGTCTTGATTTTCTTAAGTACAAAGTTTGCAGGTGGCCGGTTCGTTTGTAATGTTGAAGCGGTGCAGGTGGTGTTGCAAGACATCATGCTCGCGAGATGGACTTGACCTCTTTTCTCGCCTCGTACGATAGGCAGAGAAATACCCTGGGCGAATTCTAGGCCTATCCTGGGCCCAGGCGAGGATGAAATAAGTAGGCTTTCCTGGTCTTCAACAAGTGATTTCGCATATTTTGAGTTTTGCTTATTTAGATTTTATTTACCAATAATCAAACAGGCTGTAGTCTATGACTTCACAAATGTTGATTAATAGCTACCGGTAATCGTATGAAAAATTTGATTGTTGATTACAATTTAAAAGTATTATCGAATGGTAACCCTAGGTCTACTTATTCATTTAAGCTGACAGTGTTTCTTGTTATAGGATGGTACTGGATACAGGGAAAAAATTGTAATTGAGTTAGGCCTACGCCTATCGGTACGCAATAGCCAACAGTAGAAAGATGGCATATTTGAGTAGAGGAAAGTCAGCCAGGACAAGGTACAGAAAAATTTGAGATGCTGTTAATCAGCATCTTAACGATATGCTACCTCCACAAGATTCTTTGCGCCTGCCAAGTTCACGCTCAGTGATAAATGAAGTTGCTAGCCCAAAGCCAACCGTGAGTCTAACAGCTGATATGCCTAACCATCTTACAAACAAGCTAACTAGGCATACTGAACAAGATGGCATAACAGCTAATAAAGATTTACTAGGACTTGATAGTCCTACAAGAGATGACGATGTAGACAGTCATACAAGAGATGACAGTACAGATAGTCCTACAAGTAATGACAGTGGAAGTGAGAGTGACAACCTGCCACACCCCATGGAATCTAAAAGTACCAGTAGCACTTTCAACTTCTGTGATTTTTTGCGAAGTTGGTCTATAGAGTGTAATATTCCTCATTCTTCAGTTACAAAGTTATTAAAAGGAGCTCATAACGTAGATAGTTCCTTACCGCTAGATTCCAGAACTCTTCTGAACACTACCAGAAATGTTGATGTAATAGAAATGGCAGATGGTAAATATGTTAACTTTGACCTATGCCAGTCGTTACTCAAACGGGCTGATCAGTTCTTCTATTCCAATTCCGAGGCGACAAATATTCTATCTCTATGTTTCAATATTAACGGTATTCCTCTCTACACTGTTAAAAAAATTGAAGAATAACACTATCCAAGGACGGGAAAAAAAGTAACTCCTGGATGGATAAAAACCGAACATGTGTCCAAGTATACATATTTTATAAAACGCAATCCACTAGATACATGCAAATGTACACCCATTATATATTTAATAATCTACTTTGTAGAAGAAAAATAACCAACCCATTGGATAATCTAATTTACCTCGACTACATGGTTTTTTCAACTACCCGGATTATACTAAAACTTCATAAGGATAAGTAATTTTTTCTATACAACTTGAATATAATTCACTACCCATCATTCAAGTTTTACATATCCATTGGATGGTGGCATTAACGCATCCTGGCATGGGTTATATACTCGACCCAGATGCTTTCACCACCCATGGATAAATAATATTAGCAATACAGTTTAAACATTCTTCACTATCCCTAATTATTATATTACATAATATCTAGTGCAGCGTTACCCAAACTACGGGTCGCGACCCGGTCCCCGGGTCGCCATGTGTTCGATGCCGGGTCGCGGTATAATACTGCCATGTGCATGGGGTTTATCTTTTAGTACAAAACAGCAAGTCCCACCAAAGATTGGTTCCACATCTAAATTGTAGAAAGAAATACTATTGTGTCAGTCACGTACAGACAGGCTCAATAAATACCAAGGATTAAATCTACAGTGGTCGAACGAACAACCAAGATGAAGGAGGCTTGGATTCGTCAATAATCAATAGATTATTTAAAATTTGGTTTTACAGACTGAAAATTGACATGAAAAAAAACATGAAAATTCAAAACCGCAATGTGTTATCTGCTTTGAAGTTCTTTTGTCAGAAAGTTTAAAGATCTCCTCTCACAAGCACCTGCACACGGAAGTAAGGTGGCTATCGAGGGGGAAAATTCTCTCGCGAGTTTTCGAGCTCAAAGAAGAAATTAAACAATTTTGTAATAACAAGAAGCCAGAATATGCAGCATTTTTTAAATCGACGAGTGGGTTTTGAAATTCGCATATTTAGCAGATATGTTTACACATTTGAATGAACTCAATTTAAAATTGCAAGGCAAAAACAACAATGTGTTTATTCTTACAGAGAAGATAGGAACTTTTATAAAAACAGTTTCGCTGTGGCTAATGCGCGTGGACACCTAAATTCAGTATGTTCCCAATTTTCAACGAAAGAATGGTTGAAATAGAAGAATCCAATAGATTGGATTTGGATATGCAGGAAATAGTTCTGCAAACAATTAAAAATCATCTGCAAAACTTGAAAACAAAACTAGAACAATATTTTACTGTGGAGCACTTCCAAACCATTGAGAGTATGCTATGGGTGCATAGCCCCTAACTACTGACAAGTGTAAGTAACATTTCAATAGCTGGTTTGAGTGATAAGGAAGAGGAAGAGATGATAGGTTTGCAAAACAACTTGTCACTGAAAAGAGAGTTCGATAGTTTGTCCTCATGGGCATTTTGGCTTAAATGTGCGGTCGAGTTTCCGAACATTAGTGCTAGGGCAGTTTTGTTTTTACTACCGTTTTCCACGACCTACCTGTGCGAATTGGGATTTTCAACTCTCACAAAACTCAAGACAAAAGATAGGAACCGTCTCCAAACTAGTTCCAGTATTAGGAGAGTTGCACTGTCGACTGCAGATCCTAATTGGAACGAGCTGACTGAGAATCATCAAGCCCACCCATCCCACTAAACCTGGCTGATTGACTGTCATGGTAAGCTTGTTTTGTTTATTTACCATAAAAAACGAATTAAAATCTGTATAATTTTCTCATTACACAAACTATAATAATAATTATACATTGTTGTAGCACGCATTTCAATTATTCTATTCTTTCTAAAAAAGACAATAAAAACATGCGTTAATTAAGCCGGGTCGTTAATAGTAGGAGCATGATTAAACCGGGTCGCCATATTTTAAGTTTGGGAAACGCTGATCTAGTGGATAATCGTATTAACGCATCCTGGCATAGGTTATATACTCGACCAAGATAATTTCACCACCCATGGATAAATAATATTAGCAATACAGTTTAGATATTTTTCAGTATCCTCTATTATTATATTACTTATCTAATGGATAATCGTATATACTCATCCAGGCATAGGATATATACTTGACCAAGATAATAATATAATATTTGCCGTTAAAGCGCCCTAAAACTAATACTAAGAACAACTTTGCTGCTAAAAGCCCTAAAACTAATAGTAACACTGTAAAGGAAAGACCCCTCCTCCTTGTATTCGATGGTCATCTTACACATTTAGACCCGGGTACGCTTAACAGGGCTAGACAAGAGAATATAGCCATTATTAAATTCCCATCGCATACTACCGGTTTGCTTCCACCTTTGGATAAAACTTGTTTCCGACCTTTAAAGCTTAAATGGGATGCCAACTTAATTGAGTGTCAACGGCATAACCAAAGAAAAATGGCTAAGTCAGAGTTTGTAAATAATGTATGTTTAATTTGGCATGATGGTATGACAGAAAATACTATCAAGAATGGATTTTCGTCCACGGGCATTTATCCGATTGACTCGGGGAGATATCCTGTGTTGAGGTTGGACCCAAAAAAACTTCAGCGATGTAAAGAACTAAAGGAGAATGGTGTAACACCCACCGTTGAAGTAATGATCTTGCAAGAAACTCGTGATTTTTCACAAGATTGGTCTAGCCCTTGCTCACAACAAGTAGGCCTCACGCTTGGAGCCTCTAATCCTAGTACTTCGAGTACACCGAGTAGGCCTACTTCTCCGAGTACACCCAGTACTTCTCCGAGTACACCTAGTACTTCTCTGACTATACCCAGTCCCAATGCACCATTGGCAAGTACCAGTTCAAGCTCACCTATCAACTCTGAAACACTGTTGCTAGAACGAATTAAGAAAACGGATGCACCAACAACAACCAGAAGGAAGGTTGACATTAGGTCAAAGTTGGTCACATCGAAAGAGTTCCTCGATGCGATTGAAAAAAAAAACAGATGTGATAAGTAAGAAAGTAAAGAAGAAACAAGTGATACCGGTGATCAAAACTTCAAACCAGCACAAACTTTCTTCAAATAAAAATTAAAAAAGAGTACGCCGACATGCTGACAGCTCTTCTAGTAGTGATACAGATGCCGGTAATGAAGATGATTCAGATGATATGTCAGTTGAAGAAGATGCTTTAGATGAAGATATATCCATGGCCTCTGATATTTAAGTCAATCTTAAAATAAATAACCATGTTATTTTCGAGTACGAGGGAGTTTTTTTGTGGATGTGTTCTATTGACAAGCGATGATGGACCGCAAGTCCAAGCAATGCGCATGGCAAAGCAAGGCTGGAAGTGGCCTGAAATTGTAGATGAACACTGGTATGAGTGGGATAAGATTATGGAGATCATACCCCCTCCAACTCTGTTGCAGAGTAGGGGTCTGTATGCAGTGCCAGAGATGAAAAAAAATCAGAAAACTGTCATGCGCGTTTAGGCATAACTTAGTGTACAGAAGTCTACAGGCTGTATGCAATGCCTTCCAATTTTTTCCTCTCATTATACTAGATTAGTTCCTAATTTAAAACCTCCATTTTACCACTTCACTACATTATAAGTCCTCTAATAAACGTTTCAAACTACCTTCGATATTTTATTCAGTATGATTAACATGTTAATTGTTCCATAACTACTGTAATTTTTGTCATAAAAAAATAAAAAAAAGTCATGTCCTATTCAGAATTTGAAGACCTGTCCTATTTTTACCCCCCCCCCCCCCAAACTTCATATTGCGTGGTTATAGAGATACTATGCTGTCTTGTTTTTGGCCCATTTCCCGGGTAAAAATGAGACACTGTTTTTTTTTTTTTTTTACAATAACTGATAACAAATCTTGCAATTTTACAATTGGAACATGTAGAGCTGGGCTAGTGTAATACAATGCATATTTTGAGTCTGAATTCCAACTGTTCAAAGTTTCCTGTAAATGCAAAAGTTCGGTTTTTGTCTCATAATTGCCCCAGGTCACCCTACAAAATCGTTTTGGCCAAGGTGCTGCTGTAGTGTTACACTTGGCTAATAGAATTGAAAAAGTGGGCCACAAGTTGTTTTTTGACAACTTTCTCTCATTGTATCATCTGATTCAAATCTTGAAGAGAAAACAAATTTCGGCTGCTGGTACGGTGCGGTTAAACAGATTTTCCAACCCACCATTGATTTCAGACCATAATATTAAAAAAAGGCAGCGTGGGTCAAATGACAAAATTGTAAGTAGAGACCGTGATATTGTCTTGACCAAGTGGCTTGACAATCGCACCGTGCAGTTAGCCTCAAACTTTGTCGGTGTTGGCGATGTGGACCGTGTTCGGCGTTGGGACAAAAAAAAAAGCGAATACGTGGAAATCTCAGGACCACAAGTTCTAAAATTATACAGTGAGAGTATGGGGGGGAGTGGACTTGTGTGATATGTTATGTTGATAGGTCTGTACAGAATTTTCATACACTCCCGCAAGTGGACGTTGCGTATGATTTTTCATGCCATAGACCTGGCACTTGTAAAAAAAAATTAAAAAAAATAAGTATAAGTAAATATAATATAATATATAATATATTTATAGAATTTCTGAGGTTTTTGTGGTTATTTGTATGTGTTACCATCTTTAAATAATTAAATTTACTTCTTTCGGTTTACCACGTATATTGTTTATTTAATCTGACGTTTCAATTGGATTTCACCAATCTTTGTCAAAGACAGTAAAGCCACTCAAGTAAAAACCAAAATACAAAAACACTTCAAGAGGGAACGAAATCCCGTTTTTCCCACATGAACGTGGCCGCCATTTTGAAAATGGTACTTCCGGTTCTTTTGCTTTTCCGCAACACATTTCACCGTTCTCCTTGACCCCTAAAACCTTAAAATGAACCCTCCTTAAGTGTTAATCCAAAATTAATAGGACTTTTCCTGCGCTTTTTAACACAATTTTGGACGTCATCTTGAATTTCGGGCAAATGGGTCAAAATCTGAGGTAATCAGTGGCGCGCTGAACCCTTGAATCGAACAGGAGCAAGCCCCCTCTTACAGGACCCACCCACCCTCACAAATAAACACATGAATGGGGGGTCTGGGGGGGTAGCCCCCCAGGTAACATGCGGGTCTGGGGCGCATAGCCCCGGAAAAATTTTCAATTCTTAGGGTGTGTTTGGTGCGTTTTAACGAGTTTTAAGCACTAGAAAATACCTTTTTGGTAATAGAATACAAACCCATTACATGCAAGAAAAAAACAAAATTCATCAGTCCTCCAAGACGTTTTCATTGTTCTTAATTTTTACGCCCCATACAACATGCGGGTCCGAGGCGCATAGCCCCGGAAAAAATTTTAATTCTTAGGGTGTGTTTGGTGCGTTTTAACGAGTTTTAAGCACTAGAAAATACCTTTTTGGTAACAGAATACAAACCCATTACATGCAAGAAAAAACAAAATTCATCAGTCCTCCAAGACGTTTTCATTGTTCTTAATTTTCACGCCCCATACAACATGCGGGTCCGGGGCGCATAGCCCCGGAAAAATTTTCAATTTCTAGGGTGTGTTTGGTGCGTTTTAACGAGTTTTAAGCACTAGAAAATACCTTTTTGGTAACAGAATACAAACCCATTACATGCAAGAAAAAAACAAAATTCATCAGTCCTCCAAGACGTTTTCATTGTTCTTAATTTTCACGCCCCATGCAACATGCGGGTCCGGGGCGCATAGCCCCGGAAAAATTTTCAATTCTTAGGGTGTGTTTGGTGCGTTTTAACGAGTTTTAAGCACTAGAAAATACCTTTTTGGTAACAGAATACAAACCCATTACATGCAAGAAAAAAACAAAATTCATCAGTCCTCCAAGACGTTTTCATTGTTCTTAATTTTCACGCCCCCTGGCTGGTCTGGTCCCCGTTTTGCACTTAGAAATTTGATCGATAGATAGGTTTGATTTCATTTGATTTGTTTAAACAGATTATATTATGAAAACGTCCTAAAAGAAAAACTGGGACAATTACCCGTACCGGGTGTTTTTTTCTAGGGACAGCAGGACAGGTGCCTGAATTCCAGGATTATTAATATGGAAGGTAGAAGTCTAGATTCTAGAAGATAACAATTCAGTAACATTACCCTCCAACAAAGAGAAATGAAATATTTTAATTGAAGAATCGTATGTAAAATAGCAAGTCAAATTTAATTCCTTGTGCAAAATCAAATCATATCCAACCTCTTACATTTAAGATACATCGTTATATGATGACACAAAATACAGAAAACATCATTTAAAGATTTAAAGAGCCAACGAACCCGTTGGCTGAACCATGGTCGTTTTTATGTGATTTATTTTAACAGCTGTTTATATAATGAATAATAAACTTTATCAGACCTGTGGTATTGTTGGTACTTGATATGGTAGAAGATAACAATTCAGTAATGTTACTCTCCAACATAGAGGAATGAAATATTTTTTAATTGAATAAATCATGTGCAATATCAAGTCAAATTGAATTCTAACTACAAGATCAAACCACCCAATCTTTTAATATTTTAGATACATCGATAAAATATGAAACAAAATAAAGAACACATTTAAACAGGCGAACGACTTGTTGCTTTTGTTACGACACGTCGACAAATGTGAGGTGACACAACATCAACGGGATCCACCCACTGAAGGAACTTCGAAGTGAACTAGTAAAACTTTTGTTCTCAATAATATATTTTTTAAATATAGGTTTATTTACCTAAAAAAAGGGGGTTTCATTGATTGGAAGAGCGTAGCGAGCGAAGCGAAGATTCCATTTCACTTCACTGGAGTGGAGAAAAAAATCCGGAATGTTTTTTTTTTTCTGTATTTTTGTGTGTTTGTCAGCACGATTCCGGCTAAACCGATACTCCAATTGCGATGAAATTTTCTGGAGGCCTTCGAAATCTCTGAACTTAGAACTGCCACGTTTTTGAGCGCAATCTTAAAATTGTTTCACATGAAAATCGCAATTTTACGATTTTACGATTTCTAGAACTTATAACTCATTCACAAGTTTTTGGAAAACCCTTCGGAAAACAACTATGTAGATATAGTTTATTATTAATTGTTTACAATGTCCTAAATATGATGTGGTAAATGAAGTATGAAATAAAATAATAAATACAAAATAAAATGGGGTGGGTGGGTCCCCTCCGGGGACCCACCCACCCACCCCCTTTAGGACCAGGAGCAATTGCTCCTGGTCTTATATGGTCAGCGCGCCACTGGAGGTAATACCAGGCAGATTAAAATTTAGCGAGGTTTATTACCCATAATTCAGCCCGGTACCACTATGTCTCACACGTATAAAATGGTATTTACTCAAAGGGGAAAATAGACCCAGTTTTCTCCATCAAAGTGGCTGCCATATTGAAAATGGTACTTCCGTTTCTGGGGCTTTTACGCAACACTTTCAATCGTTCTCCGCGACCCTTAAAACCGTAAAATGAACCCCACTGACGTGTTCAATAAACAAAAATAGTACTTTTAATGGGTTTATCCGGATTTTACACCTTGTTGGACGCCATCTTGGATTCTGGGCAAACGGGCCAAAATGCGAGGTGGTACCGGGCAAATTCGGATATATTGGGGTTTTTTACCTATAAATCAGCCCGGTACCCAAATATCTCACATTTTGCCGCTAGTATTAAAAATCTTAAATTTTTTTACCAGTCTATAAAACGATTACCAGTAAATACAAAGTAAAACCTATTACTGGAACATAATAATGTATTATGTGTGCACTATTTGTGAAAAAACAGATTTTTGGCACAACACCCTGATTTGATATTTCAAATCGAAATGTTTAACTTAATTTATCTCGAAACTACAAATTATCAGATACTACTGTTTAACACTGGGGGTACGATATACCATCCTCAGGGGCAAGCATTTTTCAACGGTGGTAAATCCAAGAATCTATGACAAAGTGAAGGCCAAAGTAAAAATGAAATCGCAAACAGTCAAATGGGTACATATGGAGTTCGTCTGCAAATGATAACTATTTGTGACTGACTGCCCATTTCATTAACAAAAACTTTGAATTCGAACATGTCTTCTTGGAAGTTATTCCGTGCGATGAGGGCTTTGGAAAGCAGGAGCGCTCAACGCTTTTCAACACTATTTGAACACACTATTTGAACTAAGTCTGAATAGTGATTGATTGATTGTTATTTATTGAACATAGATCCATAAGATACATTGGCTAACAGCCATATCAGGATATTGTACATAGTCAGAAATATAAAATCATTGGTAATTCGTCAATTCCATACAATTGAATTATATGATACAATCAAATTATAAGTGTTCAAAAGCAATACATTTAAGTTAAAACACAGAAATCGTCGATGGAATAAAAGACCTTATCAAGCAGAAAGGTTTTCAGTTCCCTCTTGAAGCGGTCACTGTTACTAATAGATCTCAGTTCTTGAGGCAGCTTGTTGTAAATCCGCTTTCCACAGTTTCTGGGGCTCCTCAGTCCAGCTGTAGTAGTCCGGGTGTAGTAGTGAAAGCGTCATTCTTTCATATCATAAATGTATACCATCACTATTTTATTGATCATGAAAACGCGCTAGAGATTTATTTTTTATTTTTTTATTTACAAATCTTTACTTCCATTAGTATTAGTAATCATGAAATAATTTTTTTTTTATTTTTTTTTTTTACAAATTTATTTTTATTGGCATAGAACATAGAACATACATGACTCATACACCATAGCAAAATTGTACAAATAAATAATTAATGTTACATAGGCCTACAGAAATAAATCTAACAAGAATATAATCAAAAAAAAACCCACAAAGCCTGAAAAAGGCTTAACTGTGGGGTAAAGACAATTAATAAATTATTTAAGATGGTGACAATACAGAGAACGGAACATATAACCAAAATAAACATGAAAAACATGTATGTATAAATACTATGGTTGCATGACATATTCAGTTAATTTGTGAAATCCAAAAAATTACAGAAAAAGAACAAAGAGCTTAGAAAAATAAATAAATAAATCGGAAAACATTGTCAAAAGGTGTCAGAAAGAAGATAAGATTTTAGTTCAGTTTTAATTTTTGAAATGTTAGACAAGGTTTTCAGTGAGGAGGGCATCAAGTTGAACGTAGAAGGAACCGAGTAAGAAAGTGAACGTAGGCCATATTTGTTGTTAAAATTGGGAATTTTGAATGCCCCCGCCACTTTTAGCCTTGTATCCTTGCACGAGTCTAACAGAATCTTGAAATCTGATTTAAAATAGAAGTGTAATATAAATCTATATATAAACAATGAAGATATTGGCAGCACATTACAAAAAGAAAATATTTGTTTACGGGAGAGTTCAGAATCGGTTTTAAAGTCACACATTACCATTTTTAACATTTTTATTTGTAAATCTTCAACCCTTTGAATGTGACACCGCGAAGCATTGCCCCAAGCTAAAATGCCATACAAAATCAAAGATTCGGCTATGGATTGATACACGGTTCTAAATAAGGAAAAAGGTAATACATATTTTAGAATATAAAGCCGAGAGGAGCAAGAGCGTAGTCTGTTACATAATATATCAATATGATATTTCCACGAAAAGTGCCTATCTACAGTTAATCCCAGGTACTCATAAGTATTTACACATTCAATTTTCCCACTACATTTACAATCGGTCAATTCAGCCATAGTATGAATGCAGTTGAAATCGTGATAAGTAATATTAATTGGAAAATCTTTTTCGTGGTTGTGGGGTGTGCATATATGTACAATTTTGGTTTTAGAAGAGTTAATTACTAGTTCTTTATCGTGATTCCAACGTAAAAGATTGTTAAAGTCAGACTGTAGCATAGCATGCGCAACACGAATATTAAAATGCACCGCGAGTAAAACAGTATCGTCAGCATAAGAAAATATAAAGCAATATATAAGACATTTTGACATAAAGTTAACATATATCAAAAACAACGTAGGTCCCAATATAGACCCCTGGGGGACTCCAGAATCACAATGTTTTTCTTCACTAACGTGGCCATTTACATGCACTTCCATGAATCTATCAGTAAGATAGTTTCTAAACCAATCCAACGCAATACCACGAATGCCAATGGACTCTAAAGCTTGTAGAAGTTTCTGGTGGTTTATCGTGTCAAATGCTTTACTAAAATCCACAAATAAAGCAAGATATATTTGGTATGCAAATATAAATATACTAAGATTGACATGAGGGTGCACATTTCCGAGTTATTCTGACTTAGAAAATTGTAACAACATGATTGATTTGAGAAAATTGAGGTTAAATTGAAGATATGATAAATAAATAAAAATAAATTCGTATTTAGAAGCTACCCACTCGATCCCATGTATGATTTTCAGTAGGGGCAAATACCGACACTGGTAGCTTGAGATACATGACACCACAGCACTAAAACTGAGCACCCACAATGCATGTCAATGAAACAGGGAAAAAACTAATGGAAAGTAAGCTACTGCCCAACTGACAGGCAAACCGCATGAAACAACACAGACTTTGATTTGATTGGATATTGCTTTACGTCTCATATTTATGCAACTTGGCTAATCGATACGAAGGAAGGGACGTAAGGCCTATGCTAGTCAGAACCAGCCACAAGCAAATGGGGAGGGCAAAGGTTCCCCCACGTCGTGGTCGTCTCCGTCTGTGTCATCATCCGTCCGTGTTGTCTTTGTCGTCGCCGTCGGGGAGGTAGTCAAAGGGAAGGGGTTTCCCGACGACGACCCAGAGCTCGCCATTAGTTTCAGGGAAAGAAACTCCCCTATTCACGGGCCAAGCCGCGAGAAGGCTGCGAAGTTGACAGACGAACACAAAGTTGGGACCCATAAATAATCATATTTGAGTGATGCAAAACAATTACATAAAAAAATATACAACACGAATAAAACAAAAAAACAGCACAGAAACCGGGACAACATGTTTGTGTGTCAAACGTTACTATGCTAGCATAAACATGACTTAACACTGACCAAACATTAATCCTCACTGCTGTGCAATACAGAACAGGACAAGAAGTACAACACTAAAATCAGAAGCTTGTACGGTGTTACTGAGTAGCACACCCCCAAAACTTCTTAGTCTGGACAGAACATACATTCCCTTAAAGGGTAGGCCTAACAAACGACTAACTGAACACGATTAGCCGACAACACAAGCCAACGACAGTACTCTGCATGCCAAACACGAACAGAACGAACGAGCGGAGACAAAACATTGTCACGCACTCGACAAGAATAACAGTCCGAATGCCGACGGTGTCTGCCACTCTGCTGCTGTGTGTACTGTAGCTGTGTAGATTGCAGTCAAAAGGTGCGGGTCGCGACCGGTCATATCGATGTTGCACGTGAAGTGCATGAAAGTTCTCAAAACCGTAGTGATGAAATAAGCCACCTAAACTCCAAAATGTGTGTCATTTACGATACTCTATTAAAGTTATTCAAAACCGGATATAAATAATGTATTATACACCCAAAAGCAGAGACGAGCACATTATGGGTGTCACGGCTCTAATCTAGCATGACCAGAAACTAACACCGACCAAACACAAACTGCACAACCTGTGCGACGAATGACGGACAACAACACCGAGCTCACAAACGCTTTACTATAAGTACAGCAAAATTTTTCAGTCTGGACGGAAATCGGACAAAGACATTTCTTAAAGAAACCAAGGACATCAATGCACACATTCAGCAGAACAGAGCCAAAAGCCATGGTGCTGGAGGCGACAATGAGCAAAACTAAAGAGCGGAAAAAAGCGCAGCAAAAAAGCACACTCGCAAATGTGATGAACCAAAAATCGCAGCACATAAAACCGGGACACCTTTGTGTCAAAGGCTCTTATCTCACCAGGTGAACAGAAACCTAGTCACTTCTGATGAACATCAAAACTCCTCATGGCTGTACGGAAACAGGAACGGAGTAAAGCACAACAATGAGATGACGAGCGCTTACGCTCTTCACCTGAAAAGAAAGAGGGAGGACAGAATAAAGAGTACAACAAAACCTTCCAGTCTGGACACGGACAACCTACTGCCAAAAAATTTAAACAGAATGAGAATGAGAACGAGAGGACACAACAAAGACTTGAACAAACAACACATTACAGCACAAGCAACAGAAGCTAACATCATGTATTTTGGCAAGGCCCAATGAGACCAGAAACGAAGAAGCGCGGACAACACACCCGCGAACGGGGACAAGAACAACAGCCCGACTGCGCGGCCGAAGCTTTATGCTGTATGTGACCTGGTGAGCGTGCAGGTAGTAGGCAAAAAAGGTGCGGGGCGGCGAGTTCATATCGCAGCTGACACGTCAAGGCATTAACGTTTTTAACTCGTGTTGATGACAATGGCACATGGTTTAGGGTGCTAAAATAATTAGTTGTGAGTAATATATCAAGGTACGGAGTGAGGCTAACCGTGGATACAATTTGTGGTCGCAAATGTCACATTTTCAGGGATGTACTTTAGTAGGACCAACTGTACATGGTGTTGCACTCCACTTCAAAAGCATACGTACTTGTAAATAGCTACAGTGGCCTTAGCAAAAGTTGTTATCTGTGTTCTCCCTATTAAAACTCGTCAATTAAAAAAAAACAGCATAAAAATGAACTCTTCAACAGTTGCAAATTCAATCACAATTTTAGGCATTATTTGACAAATGATCCTAAAGTGGAACTTTCACACTGACTATAAGATATTAGTGCTCAACGCTGTAAGGGTTTGTGACAGGAATCTTTCCTTTCACAAACAGGGCAGAACAAAGCGAAAACTCAACTCCAGTCTGGACAGAACAGACAACCTCCTAAGTCACAAAAAAATTAAACACAAGATGCGAGGACACAACAGCCAAGACTTGCAGCAATAGAAGATAAATTCCTTTACGTCGGAGGCCCTGTAAGAAGAGAATGAAGAGCCTGCATAAACACACAGTCAGCGGCAAGAACAGACGACTGCAATGCGAGGGCCACTCTGCCGTGTGAAATTGTAGCTGCAGGGTGGTAGTAAAAAAGTGCGGGCTGTTAGGTCATATCGACGCTACACGTGAAGTGCATGGAGGTTTAAAAAACTCGCATTAATAATGCCAGCAGCACATGGGCTTTATGTTGTAATGAATTGGTGAGTGAGGTCTTAATGTGCATTCAGGGTTCATCGTGACGATACGATAATATTTGTTGTTATGGATTATTAATTTGGCGCATGATATGTTAGTAGATGAGTCGTATTTCTAGGGAGCTTCTACAACAATGGATTTATTCGTGCCTCCAAGAATTTAAGTAACTGTAAAAATACGGGAAAAATGAGCTTAAATATGCTGATAGTCATATCATGCCATCATGTCTTGTCAACAACATTCTCATTTTAAGTTGATCTAAGGAATTTTTATTGTTATTTGTTTTTATTTTAATTATATTGCGGGTTATGCATCCTACGGAACGTCACGGGCACTTTTCCGACAATAAAACTTTCAGAGCTTGACAACTTGGTTATCGTACGTTATTAGTCCTTCGTTTTTCCATGTGAACTGATTGATTGGATATTTGCTTAACGTCTCATATTTATGCACTTTGGCCAATCGAGACGAAGGAGTCGAGGGAGGTAAGGGATGGCGCGGGGGGACAAGGGGTGGACAGGCCTGTGTGGTCAGAACCAGTCACAAGCCGTAGGGTGGAGGCCAAGGGTTCCCCACGTCTGTGGGCGTATCCGTCTGGTCTATCACCCCGTCTTTCGTGTTTGTCATTGTCGCGCCGCGGGGAGGTAGTCAACAGGAAAGGGAAAGTTCCCCCGGACGACGACCTTAGACTGCGTCGACATAATGAATTGCAAATCAACATGATTCATCGATTTTTTTTGTGAAATTCGTTAGTTTGTCGACAGATTACTAAGAGTATAGAAATGTGATAAGTTTTTCACAGTTTTCATAAGACTATTATAGATGTAAATCAGTTGCGAGTCTCAAACCATCCATTACTTAGCGCAGTCAAGTCAACAAATGATGAACGGATAGCAACACATCAACGGTCGCAAATCGGAGCCAGAGCAATCTATCTATGGTAAAAAAGGGAAGCATGGGTGAGGCATCTGCGGCCTGTTGGCGAATAAGAGCAACAAATTTAGGATAGAATAGCTATTAGTGACAAAGGGAAAACCACATATAGCAAAAAATGCCACCACAACATTGGACTTCACATGGAACCTATTTAGTTTTCAAACTATTAGAGTAGTAATCGACGTAATAACAAACTGAGCTTTTTGCAACTCTAAACAAGAAAGGACTAAAAGAAAAACAATAACCCAGCAATGAATCGGAAACACTATGGTCGAGACTCTCAATCCCACACTGAACAGAGTTGATTGGATATTGCTTAACGTCTCATAATTTATGCAACTTGGCTAATCGAGACGAAGGGGAGAGGACTTTAGGGATGACGCGGGGGGACAAGGGGTGGATGGGCCTGTGCTGGTCAGAACCAGAAAGTGTAAAGTAAAGTAAAGTAAAGTGAAGTAAAGTAAAGTAAAGTGTGCTCATGCACACTGAAACCATTGTTACGTTCAGAACGTGGCCTCTTCTCTCTTGTTGGATGTAATTTTTATCTTTGTCAATATTCTGTACCCATGTGGTGTTTTCATAAAGTAAATCATATCTTATTATGTTTCCCAATATCTCAATATGGTCAAGCAGAGCCGGGTTCGTGAGCAGAGTAAAGTGAGTAAATGTCTTGTTGATAAATCAGTCAGTTTTTGAGGTGAACGTTGTTCTTTGCGTTTACAACACGTGAAGACCGGGTGGGCGGTCTCACGAAATAGGCTAGGCCTAGACACGTTCATTCAGTCGTTATGAGCAAGGCAATGGAAAATCACGGAATAGAAAAAACTACGAGTGCTGAGCCCAGCTAGACCATTGAAAGTCGCTTAAGAATCTGCTACGCGCGACCCGGAGCTGAGGTATGTGTTGGCACATTAGAAAAACCTTGAACTGAGTAGTGGAAGTACTGCTTAGGAAAACTTTCATATGAAGCTAGATTGAAGGCTTGGACAAGGCGGATGAAGTAGCTAGTCAAGTCATGTGAAACAACTTTGGAATCCAGAGTGATGGCATTGTAGGGCGACTTGTGAGTCTGCTAGGGATAGTGGATCAAATTGCATGCTGTTTTCGAACAACAAACAAGCAAGCTGCCCACACTGGCAAGCAGAATTCTTTGGTTCAGTATGAAAACAAACTGAGGACATGTGACTCTTCCACATCGCCAAGTTTGAAGGTACTAGTTTACGCATGCAGCAGTTTAAAATCGTTAAACCGGACGAGTCATCATGAGTGGTAAGTTTACTGGATACAGATTGTTATTGCCAGATGATTACGAAAGTCGACGACAGGCTGGTGGGCTAGGTCCGAGAATCAAACAAACGGTTTACTGAGTTGGTGTTTGCAAGTCCTGGACAATCTGACCGAAAAGCGGTAGACAACAGCGAGCAGAAACAACAGGAGAGATGGTGGCGACTGAGGCAGGAAACAGTAAAACTCAGGTAGGCCTCTAAAACATCAGCAACCAAAGAAGTTGTCGAGAGTCTATAAGCCTAAGCCTACAGTGGAAAAGCAAAGAAAAGAAATTTGAACTTCAAAGCTATGGTTTGCGGAAGGGGTAGGGTCATATAAAACGTACTGCCCAAACCCGAAAAACAACCTAGGGCCTACGACTCATGGAAGTGATGGTGATCAAGCAGTCATCACTGACAAGCTGTGAATGCAGAAGTGGAAATGACATTTTTTTTTGTAGTTCAGGACCACATACCAGATCAATCACCGTATTTCAATGATTGTAACATCTTTCGGCGGCGGCGTTGGCAGATAGCTGAAAAACCACCAAACTCTGTAGATGTATATAGGCTGGAGTTCGTGTCGCCCTAAGCAGTTCAGAGCGCTGACGCTGGGCGACGACCCGTTCTTTTCGCCCTAGATACTCGGAGTAATTGAACATATCGCCATTTTTATTTTTCGTTTTTAAAGTGAGCCTTTCCCGGAAAAATCATATTTGTCTATGCACCTCAGAACTAATTAGTCAATAATTTGTACGCAAACTGTGATTATGTCACGAACACTTCTTGATGCAGATTGTAAAGAGAAGAGTGGCTTGTATCATGAACTTGAAAGTAATTGAACATATCGCAGTTTTCTTTTAAACGAGCATTTCCCGGGAAACATGTGTTTTTCCCAGGGGCATATCGGCTACTAATAGTTAAAAATACGGAAAACTGTGATAGTCCACGCCACTTCGATTGCAGATTGTGAAAGAGGAAGAGTGTCTTGGTTATCATTCATGCACTTGGAAGGAATTGAACATATCGCAGTTTTTTTTTAAACGAGCATTTCACGGGAACATCGTGTTTTTTCTCACGCATCTCGTACTAATTAGTCAATAATACGAAAACTGTGATAGCACGCACTTCTGATTGTATGATGTAAAGAAGAAAGAGTTTCCTGTTATCATCATGGTATAAGAGTAATGAACGTATGCAGTTTTTCTTTAAACCGAGCCTTTCCGGAAAAAATCGTATTTTTTTTCTCACGCACCTCAGACCTATACTTATTCAATTAATCGCAAACTGTGATATTTTCACGCATTCTGATGCATGATTGTGGAAGAGGAAGAGGTTCTTGTATCATGTACTAGGAGTAATAATTGAACATATCGCAGTTTGTCGTTTAAATCGAGCATTCCCGGATCATCGTGTTTTTCACTCAAATAATACGAAAAACTGTGGATAAAGTCACGCCACTTCTGAATGTATGATGTAAAGAGAAGAGTGTCTTGTTATCATCATATACTCGAGAGTAATATGAACATATCGCATTTTTCTTTAGATTGAGCCTTTCCCCGAAAAAATGTATTTTTTCCATGCACCTCAGAACTAATTAGTCAATTAATACAAAGCACTGTGATATGTCACGCACTTCTGATTACATGATTGAAAGAGGAAGAGTGTCTGTTATCATGTACTTGGAGTAATTGTGAACATATCGCAGGTTTCTTCAAATCGAGTATTTTCCCGGGAACATCGTGTGTTTTCTCACGCATACTCGTACTAATAGTTAATAATACGAAAACTGGATATGCACGCATTTGATTGCTGATTGCTAAAAGAGGAATAGTGTCGTGTTATCATCATGTAATTGGAGTAATTGAACATATCGCAGTTTCTTTAAATCCGAGGTATTTCCCGGGAAAACATTGTGTTTTTTCTAAAACATCTCGTACTAATTAGTAATTAAAATTAACGAAAACTGGTGATATGTCACGCACTCTGATGCAATGATTGTAAAGAGGAATAGGAGTTTGTTCGGTTATCATCATGTACTTCGGAGTAATTGTGAACATATCGTCAGTTTCTTTAAATCGAGCATTTCACGGGAAACATCGTGTTTTGTCCACGCATCCTGTACTATAGTAGTTAACTAGGAAACGCTCAGTGACGCGTGATAAGCGCGAGCACGTGCTATAGCTAGACCCATTGCAATTTTTTAGATTTTAAATTTACGGACGTTCGCGTTTCCAGTATTATTTTATGCCAAAGGTCTTGGTACAACCCGTGTGTAAATCTTTACTTTAAAATCCACCGCCATCTAGATGACCTTGACTCCTGAAAAACTATAAACTCTTGTTGACCAAATAAAGGACTGCTAGCTCGAAAGTATTTTGATTACTTCTAGGTGGCAGGTGCATAGAAAATTCGCGCGTCTTTCGTTGCAATGGCACGTTACTTTGTTATAATGTAATTTCCATCAACACACTTATCGGATCAAAATAAAATTAAACATAACATATTCGTTGACGGACGACTTCTAAATGATTTGGCTATCTCGATTTTGTCAGCCGTGAGTTTGAAAACAAAAAAAAAATTTCGATAACTTTAATGTAAACTTTTAACTGTGAAACGATTTTGCCACAAAACTGTAATGCATCGACGATAACGAAACTGCGGATGGTCAAAATTTCAAATCGATCCGGAGCCTCCGTTCAAACGTTATGGCGCAGTAGAGACATACAAAAAAAAAAAAAAAAAAAAAACAGGACTAATTTTCCCGGCAGAGTCAAATGGTAGGCTCGCTTCGCTCGCTTAATTAATCCGAAAAACTGTGTTAGTCACGCACTTTTGAATTGCGCGATTGTTGTAAAGAGGGAATAGTGGTTCGGTTATCATCATGTACTCGGGAGTAATTGAAAACATATCGCAGTTTCTTTTAAATCGGCATTTCCCGGGAACTTTCGTGTTTTTTCTCACGCACCCCAGACTATATTACGTCCATAATTTGGAGGAACTGTGAATGTCCGCATTTTTGATGATGAATGTAAAGAGGAAGAGTGTCTTTTTATCATAGGGTAGTGGGTTTGTAAGAAATATTCGAAGTTATAGTTTAAAACCGAGGATTTCCACCCATTTAGTGTCTTCCACCTTTGGGTCAGCGTATTTTGTTTTTCTGCCGTTGGGACACCCTGCGTATGCAGTTACGGCGGCCATTTGAGCTTCACAAGAGATTCGTCGTCAAAACTCACAGTCCACACGGTTAGCGTCAGCAAAAAAAAGATTAGCATGAATAATCTTGGCGTCAGGTCTTTTAACGGATGCAGACATACATGATGTTTATTTGTAGCCTACGTATTGTACTTAAAGTTGGCCTATAGTAAATATTGAAAAAAATGGAACAAGACCCAGGGCTTCGGCCCAGGCCTAGGCCTAATAGATGGTAACGAACTCTGAAGAACGAAGAAACAATTGGGCAAGGAGACTTTGTTTTCCAGCTGCAATCCACTCGTTGACAAGTGAAAAAGTTGGGGGGGGGAAGGGGAAGGGATGGAAAAATCAAAGCTGATTTTCAGACAAATATTTTACAAACTTGGTGAACAAGTATTTCTGAATAAATGATTATTCTACAGAAAGGTTTGGGGTAATTCAAATGAACAATTATATCACACTTCTATGATGTGTTTATTTGCAAGCCCTTTCCCAAAAATTGAAATTTAGCATCGTAATACAATTTAACATGATTGAGTTGATGTTGATGAGCTAATGAGCTAGTTACAATATAACACAATCATAATGTGTAGGCCTCATTTCTGTTGCTGCCACCCTACAGAGTCTAAGTCAAATGTTCTTCAATTAGGTTTTAGTTTAAATCATTCCTCTCGTCCATGGTTGATGACATCGAGCTAAAATGTGCCTAACAGTTAAATCGCACCCCCACTGCTCACAGGGGGGTGGGTCAGCACCTTTTAAAAGGATCCTTGAGTGACGATGTGTGTGTCCAATGCGTAGAACGGGTCAGAAAAAACCTCTCGCGTCGAGAAGAGCGCCTTGAAGAGATCCAAGGTGGTTACATCGCCTTTATTTCGCGACGCTTATTATTTGCATGATATGCATTCTTCGCACCAATTTCTTAAATTTAACGTTATCCAAATAGTGCTTTGAAGATTCAGGTCGTTACGACTAATTGGCAATCAATTTTGTTCTGTTACAAGCTTCTTTGGCACTGGTTCCCCATCCCCCCCCCCCCCCCCCGAGATCATTTCCTAAAACCGAATGGCCCCGGATACACAGTCACTCTAACCACCTACCAACACAAAATTGAACTTTTTGGACGCCCCCCCCCCTCAACCTTCCTCCTTTTCCAAGAATTCCCATAATTCCAACCCACCTTCCCTCTCCACACCACCCCCCCCCCTCCCCCCACAAAATACAAAATCGTAACACTACTGATCCTCCGTCATACTCACAAATCTAACTCCCCATTTTTTATCACCCAAATACTAGCCACCCACCGCCTCCCCCACATCCCGACTCCCATCAACTTCTACAACTCCAGGACCCAGACTACTACAATCAGATTCCCAACACACGATGACCCGAACAATTCGTCACCAAACTGTCCCCCAAACACCTGCTCGCCACGATGCAGGCTACCGCCTCTACATCCCTGACCGAGACCAAAAACAAACACCCCCGACAGTTCCCCCACCCCAACATATAGTGAATCCTGCGTAATCGCCAACGTCAGCATTGACATCCCCCACTTATCTTTCCTAAAAGCCATAACTGACACCTCCCCCATCTTAAACTCTCCTCCGCCTCACGGATCATCACATCCAAAGGCCCCACTCCACTAATAAGACTCTTCTCGAGAGACCCCAACACGATCAATGACATCCTCATCAATGGCATCAAAGTACACGGAAGACACTACAAATCTTAACCCAGTCACCCCCCCAATAAACACACCCCCTGCCCCAAATGCCAAACATATGGGCATAACTTCAAAAACTGTAAGTCCCCCATCCACAGATGCTTCCACTGCGGAAGCAAGACCCCCACCCCCCAATGTCTCCACTCCATGGACCAGCCCCAAATCACGAAACCCAAAACCCCCTTCTGCACTACCTGTTTTAAAAACACCAACCACATCACCGGAAAACCCCGTTGCCCCTACTACCCCACTGCAGTACCAGTCCCCCCCGAAAATAGACCCATCATCTTCAGCATTTCCCCCCCGCGCCAACCACCTCCACCACTACCAACCCATACTGCCCCTCTGGCAACTACCAACCCCCACCCGAATCAACCAACCACAAGTCACCCACACCTCCCCTCCGACGTCCTCCCCAAACTAAGGGACGTAATCAACGCAGCATCAGTCAAACTGTTAGGTGTGCGAACTATCATCAACGTCACCAGAGCAGGCCTTGGCATCCTACCCCCCCCCCCCCCCCGACCACCCAAGACACGTAACCTACTAGCCTGCCTGGAGGAGCCCGCCAGGACAACAAACCTCACAAACACACCCCCCCGATACCCCCCCCCCCCCCCCCACCTAGACGCACAAAACCACAAACACATACCATGTAGACTCCCCCTCCCCCCCCCCCAACCAGGACGAATTGCGACTCTGACTCCGATGCCGCCTACTCCTATCACTTTGATAACTAGGAACCCCCCCCCCCACAAATCATGAATCCTTCCCCTATCCTTACCCTCCCCCACTATCACACACCATCATCCAAGTCAAACACTAAATTCTACTCCCTTAACATTAGAAGCCTCAACCCCCAACGAAACGAACTACTAAACCTAATTGCATTCTCCGACCCACCCAGATGTACTATTGCATCCAAGAAACCGACTCCCAACACACCCCCTTCTGGCGCAAACTATAACATCTTCCGCTCCGACTTCTCCCCCCCTGACTACCCTGGCCTTATCACATGGTCAAAAAACCACTCGTCGCATCCACAGTTCCCCAACCACACCTCCCGGATCCACTCACTCCCTAAATCATACCAAACGCCACCACTCCAAATATCCAGTCCACAAAATCGCTCCATCTACATCACCAAAATATACATATACCCCATATACCCTCCCAAGAAACCCCTCTAGCAACATTGCACATCTCCACTTATCGCTCACACACTTTTTCCCCCCAGGGTAGCCCCTACATGCTACTAGGAGACGTCAACGCCCACCACCCCGACTTAGGAGATAACTTCAAAAATCGAATGGGACAGGTTATAACTGATTCCCTCCGAACCTCACTCCAACAACTTCGTCACGTCCCCCCCCCCCGCAACACGCCCCCCCAGTCGCCGAACACAAATATACCTCACCACACCAGATAAAAGTCTTCCTCTCCAACCTCATTTAATCTAAATAAACTTCACCTATAATAGGACAAGACATTGGCTCTGACACCTCCCATACCTTCCAAAGTCAACACCTCCCCCTTCATAATTCAACCAATCCAAAATACAAAAAAAACCATCCCATGGACATAAAACGCAGACTGGGCCCTTTATACCAAGAAAAGAAGCAATATACCACTTCACTCTACCCCCCGACACCCCTCCACCCAACACTCCCAATGACCTAGACGAAATGACAAACAAAACTATTCGCCATCCAAACTGCCCAAAACTGCCATCGCCCACCAAGACCATATATGAGGACACCAAAATACTTTCCACCCCCCCCTCATCATAAATTCATCAAACACTACAAAAACAGAACCGACAAAACGCATGAGTTAAACACACCACCCCTGACTATCTAAATCCGACATGTTAGCTTACTCAAGAAACAAAATAAAAATCAGAATCCAAAAACAAAAAATGCCATCCTCCAAAAAAACGCCCAAACCGAAATCGACTCCTCCCGCGCTCAGCACCTGCCAAATTCTGGCAAACTTATCCCGCCCGCCATAGACCCAAGCCCCAAAATCGCCACTACTTAATCAACCCGACACCAATACTAACAAACCCATATACATAATGAAATAGCTGAAATTTCAAAAATAATTTCACACTCAGTACATCAAGTCCCCCAAAACCATCTTTTCCCAAACAAATATGAAAAATTAATAACCACATTGCCAAAAACATCACCACATCTCCACCCCACTCGAATCATGGTTGAAAAACGACCAAAATAACCCCCTAACTAGTTTCATCACTCCCCCAGACTTAAAAGCCCTCAAAACTCTATAAGCAATACCGCCCCCGGGTCACGACGAATCACTTACGGACTGCTAAAACGACCCCCCCTGAAAATGATCAGAAGCATATTGTCATGTAAACAGGGTATGTACCCTTGATATGGCTTGCCTGAGGATGGTTTCATTTGCAAATTGTTATCAAACTGTAAAAACAAACTTTAAGGAAAAATATTACTTTGTTCGGGTTAGGACTATCGCACTAAGATGTATAAATAATAATATAAATATAAATTTCCAATCTTGGAAGGCTGTGGGAGATATCTAAAAAATTCTATACTTGTATTTCTATATTTGTATCTATAGTTGTATTTATGAAGGAACTAGAGGAATACCCAGAAACACAAGCAGCGCGAGTACCGCCGCGCTATCAGGTTACTGTCGCTATGGGACAGTTGCGAGAGTCAGCGCGACATTGGGGGGACGTCTTCGCTGATAGGTTTGCGTCGTTCGAGGACTTACGACAGTCAATCTTGGCTGAGTTTTGGGGCTGAGCACGACAGTCATGAGCGAAGGATGGGCTGCTTAATTGGACATCAAGAACTTACTCGAAGGATACAACCACTGGAGTAGTAATCACTCTCAAAACTTCGTATTACCAGACAACGCTGATGTCCACACCCACAGTATCGAATCTCTCCATCAGAAGCTTAAATCAAGACATAAGGAGGAATATGGAACGGCTAGGGTTCATCTGGCGTCCTTCATTGATTTGTTTATTTGGAGAAGGGTGTTTGGGGGCCCAGAATAGTTTCATCTAATTTCTCAAATAAAACAGATGTGTCCTGTGAATCGATTACTGAGGGTAGAATCGATACATATTTATAATTCTTGTCAAGTGATTGAAAGTGGAGCATGTTTCATCATAAGAATGAACATGGCAAAATGGCGACGGAAAACCAGTGTTCTGTGCGAGTATTTGGTACGATTGTGAAAATTGGTGAAAATTTGGATAACTCAATACTGGTTTGACTAAATAAATCATTAACAATGAGTTGATTTTCACTTCTCAGTCATTTAAAAAAAGATTTCCGTTGTTTTTATTGAAAAAAAAAAAAAAAAAAAAAAAAAAAAAAAAAAAAAGATGTGTTTTAAAAATTGTCCCGTCCCAACCGAAGAAGTACCTACTCCTGGGGCCGACATCGTTTTTAATTATTTGATTACCCCGTGTAAATAATATTCCACAAGTAACCAAACGGAGAGGTGAGCTTGCGCCTTCTTACGTGCTCAAGCTTGGGGCAAGCAAGCCAACCTGAAACAATGTAAATGGCTTGCCTTAGAAATTATAAAGTGCCTGATTTGGATGAACACCGATGGAAGACAGTACGGAAGGAATTTCGCCTTGCGAACGGGAACAGGAACCAACGAGCATACCAAGCTTGAAAAAAAACTGGTGATGGAAAATACTTTGAAAGCTTGGTAAGTATGCTTTATGAATAGGACTACGTTTATATCCACAGAGCTCGGGAAACGGTTTAGTCAAAACGATTCAGGATGAAAACGTTTAAAACAAGAAGTGTATATCAGTAAATTGAACTAATCGAACGCAAAAACAGTTCCGAGATGGTTCGTGACTCGGCAACCATTTGAAAACACTTTTCTAGGATATAAGTGACATTTATTCTTGTTATTATATTCCAGATATATAATGCGTGATGATGTAGGTCAAAGAAGTTCACGGAAGATGATCAAAACAAAAGACTAACGCAAACTTGTGAAAAAACTAAAACACATTACAATGAGAAGAACGTAATGTTGAAAAAACCAATAAGTTGTTGAGGCTTTTTACACAATACGTTATTTATAGTAATAACGATTTTTCAAACTAAAGATCAATAGTTTGATTGTTTGTGCAAACATGAATGGTTTGGTGATTTGCCTTTTCATATGTTAACTTCAGATGACGTTTTGTGAAAACCATACGGTATTATACTTGCTATTGCCTCATGACAAAAGAGAAGTTGTGGGATAATACTATTACGGCATGGTCAGCAACTCTAATGTCGTCACTTTGCAAGATATTGTCATATATTTGGATAGATTATCCAAATATCTGTCAGACACAAATCAGGACACAGACAGTGTTGTATTCGTCACACGCCCCGGGGATCGTCGTACCGCCAACGAAAGTTCCTGGGGATCTGAGCAGACGAACGGGGGGGCTGTCTGTTGTATGGGCCAGGTCATTCATAGAAGAATTTCAGTCAGTGGAAGAGCCTAAGAGTTAAGGCTATAGGGTCTTGATTGTGGGGGGACCCAAATAATTTTGTTAGCAAATGCAAAGTGCGTGGATTACTCTGAATTATGCTGCCTCTCAGGTGATAATTTTGACACCATGAAAAAGTCAATACTTGAAACAAGAGGGAAGAACCCATGGAAGTGCCATTCCAAATGAATAACCCGAATGCCTCATTTTGAGAGTGAGTTTCCGATCTACAAAAAACAGTATAGAAGGGTAATGACAAAGCGTCGTCATGTGGATGATATGGACACCCTTCCAACAGTTTCCAAGAGGAGATCACTCTTACCACCTTTGGATATACAACTTGGGCTTGAAACCACTAAAAGTCAGCAACACCATATTATAAAGTATAGATTAGTCAAAGGATCTCATGTACAATAATAGAGATAGGGCACATTTCTCTTTTTTTGTAAATAATGAAATACTGTACATAAATATTAACCAAAATATTTAATATAAATAATAAAAGTATCTAAATAGTTAATTTAATATATTATGAAAGTACTAAATAAACTATAGTATTATTGTAAAAGTGACTTTGCAATTTTCGCAATTAACTTAGAATAAACAAGATCCTCGACTTGTTATTGCGAGAAGACCATAATCTCTTCCACCTCTTTTATTTGCAAAGGACTGACTTACCATGTACAATACGGACCTTTATTAAATATAAACAGGGTCAGCTAAAAGTATTTATGTAAGAAAGCCAAGGATTAGAAGGACCCTTCAGTCGTCATTCATTGACCCACGGTGAAACATCTGTTTACTGCCGAGATTGATAGATTGATTGAATATTGCTTACGTATCTATTATGCAACTGTCTAATCGAGACGAAGGGGACGGACGTAAGGGAGCGCGGGGGTGAAAGGGTGGACGGCCTGGTGCTGGTCAGAACCAGCCACAAGCATAGGGGTGAGCGGCAGGGGGTCCCCCACGTCGTGGTAGTCTCCGTCTCGGTCATCACTCAGTCCGTGTGTCTTTGTCGTCGCCGTCGGGGAGGGGGTAGTCAAAGGAATGGGGTTCCCCGACGCGACCAGAGCTCGCCATTAGTTTCAGGGACGTGAGGGGGGACTACCCTATTCACGGGCTAGGGCCAAACGAGAGAAGGTGCGTCGAGTTGGTGAATTGGAAGGCCCTTTATGCTGTGTTGCTGTCCTACGGGATTCCCTCCCCCCCTCTCTCTCCCCTCCCCCCCCCCCCCCTCCCTCCGGATGCGGAAAATCTTAGCTTGTAAAAAAATTTTATTCAACATTTGGCTCAAAGGGTGGATACACTACATTGTAGAAGAGTTGGTGTTATGCCGAGGGCAACCACTTACGGACGAAATAAAAATCCAACAGTTCATGATTAAGCAAGGCCTACCACACTTGAAGACTTTTACTCACACTTGGATCCAAGGCTTGTGTGCTAGTGGCAAGTGGTAGTGAATTCAATGAAGGATTCCTACGGGATTCTCTTATGCAGTTATTCGTTTCTTTTGATTTGTGTAAGTGACCTATGGTTGATTGGTGTATTCTAAGTCTTTGTATAAATGTAATTAACAGCAACAAATAAAATACAATACAATAACTAACAAAAAAAATGGCGCCTCCTAGCAACACCAAAGCACCAGTCATGCCATGGCCAGTACGGGAGCGTGGAGCAGGATTCACGTAGGGTGTTTTACGGGAAACCGTTGCAAGGAAAAACACATTCCTGATAACTGTCGACTCCTTACGACAAGTGACAGACGAGTGGTGTCAGCACATGACATAAACAGTAGTGATTCGCCACTGCGCTCACACTCTGGGCAACACACAGGTACCCGATACCTAGGGTGGGTGCACCGTAATGGCACCTTCTCATGTAATTAAGTTATCTTGGCCTCCTGTGGTAGGAATGGAAAGCAAACTGCATTGTGTTGCCATCTAGTGTCTGCTTCTATGTAACACAGTGATGAAAATAGTTGTTGTGGGTCTGTTGGTGCAGTGAAATAAGTTCTACTTCCTGTCAATGGGCTCACTAGAAGTGTCGTGAGTAAAGTTCATGCAAGGGTTTTTATATCTGCACTGTATGAATGCATAAAGGTAGTACAAAATGTACTTTATGTAGCACGTTAATTAAAATACGTAATTGTTTATTATAATTCAGTATATTCTTAGAAGTGTAAGCATAATGGAAGTTTGAGGGGCAGGCCCATACTGAAAAACACAAATGTGGCCAAAAATTCAGAGGATGAGCAGTATTCGTGCAATTAAAAAAACCAGTGTTTTTAGTAATGGGCACTTTGAAAACTTCAGCATGCTATTACTCTGTATTATGCCTAGTCTTAGTGTGCAGGTGAACTTAGAATCGACAATATCGTTCCTCTTCTTTCTATTGTAGCTAACCACTTTTGATACTGAAAATGGCAAGGGGGGTTAAGGTAGCCTTAAGCCCAAAAAATCAGTCACGTAAACTTTTTTCAGTATACTGGAGAGTCGGTTACAGCTGCAGTACAGCAGTCCAGGAAAAGACCATGAGTCAAAGCAAACAAGCAAGACTTATGGTGTGCCTAGAGCACTTTGCAAGGAAAGTTGAAAGCAGAGAATCCAACAGTGAGAGAAGATGGGTCCTAATACTGTCCTATCTACAGAGGAGGAGGAGGGTCTAGAAAAAAATGGCCTCATAGCTAATGTCTAGAAAGGGGTTCCCTGTCCATCGCCGAAATCTGTAACACACATTAAAAAGATTGTAATTGGAAACAAGGCGCCCGATGAAATGCCTTTCAAAAACACAGTTAAAAAGATTGTATGAAAACAAGGCCGATGAAAAATCCTTTCAAGGATGGCAGAACCTGGGAGACTGCGTTCGTAGTTTTTTAATGGCGCACACCCTTAAACGTTAAAGAAAAGCATGCCGAGAGGATTTAACCAAGGCACGGGCCAGTGTCACAAAGAGGGAATCGAGCGATGGTTTAATGGAAGTCACAAAATAGTTTGACTGAGGGAAGGTTATAGGGGGGGGGGGGGGGGGGGGGGCACAAATAATGCAGAACCGGAAAAGAATATTTAATGCTGATGAATTGGTTCTCAGGTTATGCCCCAAAACAGACAAAGTTATTGGTTTGTACGAGAGGATCAATGGTGAAGAATTTTTTAAGGAGATATTGCCGAATCCGACGTAATGAAATGAAAATGAAACTGTTAAAGTTAATACAAAATTGCCCTAGGACTAAAATCAAAAAATACTGTTCCAACACAAGCTCTTAGCAGAGAGCCAACAAACTTACCTACAAGAAGTCACAAGACCATTTATCTATATTCAAAGAAAACTGTAGCTTCAATGTGGTCGGAGTTCCTCATAATCAGTAGCTTTAATACCTTCGCATTCAGTGAACCGGCGACGGGCCTTAATTATTCGTAGATAGTGGACAGTTAGCCTCTAATTCGTGAACAAAAAGGAAACGGTCAGGCTGCAATGTGAACTTGGCTGTGAAAACAATTACGTACCATAACATCAATAACGCCAGTGATAGTGATATGCATGACAGTGACACCTCTCATTGGATGGGGAGCGTTCAAGTAGATTCTGATGATAATGCGTCTAGTAGTGATAGTGATGACAGTAATTACAGGTGTGACGAAAAATACTATCTAACTTCGCGAGTCTTTTTAAGCTGTTTTATACTCAATATTGAGCCTATTCAATCTTTGTCAGCAATGTTGGTTGAAGATAAGAGGAGCGAAAGTCGGGTGTTTGGTGTAGGGGACTTGATTGAAGTGTATTTCATTAAGTGCTGTCAAAGCCAAGAGGTGTAGGCTACTTCAAACCTTTGCATTTATATACTATTATGCATATCAACCTTTCCTGATGCGTATTTGATATTAAACCACTTAATATGTACATATTAGCATATAACTTAATAGTGATTATTAATGAGTATAAGTAATTGTCATCTACAAACATAAGAGTAACTTCAATACTAATGTAGACAACGAAACAAATGATAATTAATATTGTGGGAAATGAGAATGAGTCAGGGTTTTAGAAGCATCTAGAAACGAACGTGGTTCGGAAACACCTGCGACTATACGCTCAGTTTCAGAGACGATTAATGGTGTCTGTAGAAAAATATACAAAGAAGTTGAGGTTTGCCCCGACGGAATGTCTGGAGAACTGAAAGGGCTGTTCTGGGGCTTAGCTAGCTCAGCGCCAGTAAGTCGGCGACAATTTTCACGGTGATCGGCCAGAAGACTCAAACTAGCCTGATTTATCTAGTCGTGGTAGTGAAATACGGTCGCTAGTTGCAAGCTGGATTTCAGCATCTAATGGAGTCGGGTTAACTGTGATCACACAAATGTTTAAGTCCCGGGTTCAAGCTAGGCAGCTGCTCTTCAAGTTGAGTACTGCTAGCATATATTCACAGCTTCTAGGAAGCGGAGAGGCTTCACAGTGGTACTGGGGACATGGTGGTTTTTCATGAGGACGCGGGGTTGCTATGGCAGTCTGTCACAAGGAGGCTCTTGTTAGCTGCACGCGAGGGATGGAGTTCCGAGGTTAGTCTATTTAAGAGTGGCACTACATGCCCTAAGTAGTGCCGTGATTAGTATCAATGGTTCGAGATAGAAAGTGAAGATGTAAAGTTCGGTTCGGTTTAAACAATTATGTACTTCGAGTGTTCTAAGGATTATTGTTACTTCGAGTGGGTACGGACACTATTAAAAATTCATTTACATCGAGTGTTGTCTACGGGACACTATTAAAATTCAGTTAATTTGAGTATTGTCTACGGACACTATTAAAAATTCATTTACATCGAGTGTTGTCTACGGACACTATTAAAAATTCAGTTACTGTCGAGTGTAGTCTTCGGACACTATTAAAATTCAGTTATACCTAAAGTAGCCTTCTAAACACATAAAACATTCATCAACACAAGAACAAACGAGTGTCATCATTACATATCATCAAACCAATTAACTGTCAATCGTTATGTGAACTGCACCCTACGGAATTACTCCACGGAGAACAAATAAAACGACATCACGAGTGCAAACGGACACTCACCACGGATACATCGTACCCGCCATCAAGTTTCCCCACAAGAAATACCCCCACTAGTACACGGCATACAGTCTACGGAACGAGAATAGCCACACAAATGGGATTACGTCACACACTACGATAAGTACCTGTAGATGACAGTTTTAAATAAAATGTTAATTCCTAATAACTAATATTGGTGTGACCCAAAGTAGCCTATACCATTGTACTAGTTTTAAGTAGTAACGAGCTCGCTAGGTAGGTTTAGATTCCTTGTGATCCCACATGACTAGATGTCAATATACACTACCTCATATACAACAAGATATGACGTTACACAACATTTTATACAATTCCTTGGAATTCCTACTCTCCTTATATGGTAGTTGAGGCGTGGATACCAGACAGGAGAGGAGTGGGGAAGGTCCAGTTTGCAGCAGCTGACGGTTGACGTAAGCAAAGGTAGGCCTAGGGCTTTCCACATGAGGGTTATTTGATTCTGTTAATTATTAGATATGTTTTTGAATATTACTTGTATGAGAGTACTAAGGATATAATTATCGATTTTACAAAATTAATTAATTGAGCTGTGCGAACTGGAGCTAGGCCGACAAAACTTAAGTGAGTTGGAGAGTATCGTTTAGAAGGCAATATTTAGTTAGAAAAAAAGTCAACTCACAGGGCAGTAATGGTCACAAAAAATAGGCATTCACAATCAATGAAAAATAAACAGCCCATGGGAAAACGTTTTTCTTCGTAACTCAGCAATTGTGCTCTCTGGCATAAGCTACAGTGCTTTTTCCAGTCGTTGGGAATATCTAGGTACATTTGTGATCTATTACCTATATCTAGATACCTTTTTTAAAATAAATACCTTTACCTGTATCTAGGTATTTCATTTTGAAGTATCTGCGATTATCAGAACAAGATACTTTTTTCTACATTCCACGGAAAAAGTAAAAATAGACACGTATTTAATCGTATTAACGCATTTGAAAAACGAATGTAGCCTCCCATCATAATGTAAGTACATGGCAAAACTATAGACAGATTTTGAAACTAGCTATTACGAGCCGGCCGAATAGCGGGACTACTTTTAATCTGGAGGCATGGAGCGGAGTTTGCATTTTGGTAAGAAAGAATGGAGCGAGTTGTATTTGTTGTAAGAAGAAATAAGAGTGAAGTTATAAAAGAAAAAAGTCATCGGTCGGCGAACGGGTTGCGGATGCAGACACTTGATATTGAATTTAGGACGATGTTTCAAATCAAGTGACGAGATTGATAGTAGTAAAGCCCCGTTGCGATAATCTCAATGGAAGATCTATTCAAAAATAACATCGAATCCTCAGCAATGCACAGTGCGTAAGCATAGACAACGCCTTGCAGGTCTAGCCTAGTTTCCAAGCTGATCATGACATTTCACTTCAGCATCAAAGATGAAAACGTAAATATGCACCTAAATTTATCTGGACTCGAGTAGCGACGAGAACATTCCGCTCGCCGTTTAATTTCACAGATCGCCAGCACTGTAATGTAATTAATGTAAGTATTCTCTATACCAGAGTGGTGCTTGCAAACCTACACAAAGAAACTCAATAAAACAACAACCTCAGTACAGAAACCGGGCACCCTGGACGTGTGTGGGCTCTACACACACGAACAGAAACCTAACACTTTTCGAACATCAACCCCTCAGGCTGACGGCAAAACAGACGGAGCACAAACACTGAGACACGAATGCTCTCTCTGACATGCTGGGACAGAATTAAGAGTAAACTTAAACCTTCAAGTCGGACAGAACAGACAAGTCAGGGAGTTAAACCACACATTACACAAAACGATGCGAGAACTTAACAGCCCAGACTACCTAAAATAAACACACCATTCAGCCCACTCATCTAGCACGAGGGAGACAACAAGGAACAAAAACGATGAGGGGTGACAAAACACGTCCGCCTGCGACAAGAATAACAGACCGACTGCGAAGGCGGGACGCGGACGCTCTGTGGCTTTGCTAGAGGTTGCGTTTAAAAGGTGCGGGGCAGGCTTGAGGTCAGTATCGATGCTGCAAGTTAAGTCTTAAGGTTTCAATATCACAATCTGACAGTAACAACATGAATTCGGAGAGTGTAAGCATTTGTTGTGTTGTGAGTGGTATTTCTAGGATGTGAGCGAGGTTCATCGTGACAAACATAATGTGCAGATGAGTGTGCAAAAACCTGCAAACAAAAAAATTAATTGTTTGTGTGAAAAAAGAGGAGATTAGATATGCCATAGCATAAACAAACCAATTGATATACAATGTATAATTGATGGTCGCGCAGGTGGAGAGCCACGAGTGTCTCATCGTCAAAAATCTGGTTATTATCCGTTAACGCGAGGTGCGATATGATTAGACATCAAGCTCGTTTTCAAATGTACTTCGTGTTAGTAAATTTTAGGGCAAGGACAAAGCAGAGAAAGAAAACCAAATTAGTGAGGCCTGGGGGGCACAGTCGCAATAGACGGAAGCTTGCCATTGCAAGAATTAATGGCAATACTGAAGTTCCTAGTCCATCATTTACGATTCAAAAAAAACATGAAGACAATGTAGGGCCGAATACACTTCACAAATAGTATTAGATCGATAGAGTAACCACATTATAAATAATTGGAGGATGCTATGATATAGAGGTATAATTAATTAGTAGTTAGTAATTAATTAGGTAAATGTTGTTTAGGGCACGTATTAACAGTAGAGTGATCAGTGCCCATGTACAATGAATTGGACTATTCCAAATTTTAATTTTCCATATTGCGGATTACCAAGCCATGTTTTCTTCTTTACAAGGGAGGAACGTTAGGGAAAGACGAGGGGGTTAATAGAAGGAGTGAGGATGTTGGATAGGAGGTTAAAACTGGTGGGGAAAGGAGGAGTGCTCGGTGCAGAGAGGGCGCAAGTATGGAGACGAAAAAAGTGAAAGAAGAAAAATAAATATGAGTAAGGCTGTGTGAGAAGAAAAGGTGTGATAAAAAATGGCGCGAGAGCTCTTTTAACACGCACCCAAACCGGCAGGTAGGTTTCGCCCTTAGTTGTGGGGATAGACTTCTCATACCACAGGCCAAACCACGGAAGGTAGCGAGCTGGACTTGAAGGCCCATAAAAAATATAAGAATTTCGTTTTTTTTTTTGTACTGTTAGACTAAAATCACTGTCCTCTGCACATGAGGCTGCAATGGCCGAAGAGATAGTAGCATGGGCTATAGCATCGGGAACGTTGAGCAAACAGGCGTTCCTCAGCCAATTAAGATATTAAACAGGGTTGAGCTCGGAAGTTTGGCCACAGTTATACGGCATCCTGATGTGGACTGTTAAGTAATTGGTAGGCATACGCAAAAAAATTCTGTTCTTTGGTGTGCACCAGAAAATATGCAGCATTTGTGCGGTTGCGACAACCGAGGAGCTGCCAAGCCCAGATCCACAAATGATTCACCCTTATGGGACAAATCCTCTCACCGTGATGAAGCTGGCATCATAGTTGAAGTTTCGACTAATGAGGTGTGATTATTATAAGTTACGCCTAAGGCCATCGCCTAAGCCCTACCTATCTTAATAAGTGGAAAGCCTGCAAAAATGTTTATTGAAGTCTATTAATTTTTACAGAATGGTTTGCACATACAATGCACAAGACCAATTGTGGGAAAATGCAGAGGATGTGGTTCACCGGGCAGCTGAAGATGGGAAATAAGGAAAGTCTTCTTTCGAGGGTGCAGCAGAAGAACAGGGTCCTTAACTTTATGACATCTATTATTAGGCCAGGCCATGTCCTAAGCCCTAGTCTAAATAGTGGAAACATGGCTAAATGTTCAATTGATACTTAATTAATTAATAAAGCCACACATACGTGCGTAGTATAGAGCTTCCAGTTTTTTCTTTTTTTCGTAGGTGTACCACATCGCATCAAACATAGTTGCAACCAGGACGATAAGCATTGAATTGTAATTGAGGGATGAACGGACCTAACTAAGGGAAAAGTATAAACTAACACAAGATGAGATTGGCCCGTACTGGACAGATCCAGACACATGCGATTGAGATACGACAACACCACGGCACCAGAGACGGCACCATCAATGCACTCGACGACACCGGGAAACAAATCACGAAAGTTTAGTTACGCCCCACTGACAGGGCAAACAGCATAAAATCAACAAAGATGGACACAACATTAGGAACTTAGATACCTAATCAGAAAAAGCTATTAACAATATAATATAATAAATGGACAACTCGATGAACAAAAAGCACCAACACAGAAACCTGGGCAACTAGGTTGTGTGTCGAAGCTATTATCTCGCACCTAACAGATCTAACACGACCAAACATAAAGTGTACAACCTGTGCGGAGCAGAACAGACATTAAAGAAACACAATTCAGAGAAGCGACGCCAACGCCATGTACTGTGGAGGCGGCAAGAGCACACAACGAGAGCAAAGCAAAACACATAAGCCTAGCCTATGCGACAAGAACAACAGACGGACTGCGAGGCGGAGGCTGCCTGCCGCCGACAGTGTGCCAGGCTCCCAAATGGAATTATTGAACATCTATGTTGGAAAATTATAGATTTCCGAGAAATAATTATGGCACAAACTAAAAATTAAAAGACTACAAATATGCGTTGTCACATAAGTGCAAATAAAGCTATTAACAATGATATGAACAGAATGTGAAAATGTGGAATTGACTGTTCAGATGAACATGCAGCGGCGCGGCGCGAGGTGGAATACTCGATCGATCGACTTACATGATGCTGATCGATCGATCGACTCACATGCGCCGTTGTTACCAAATGTAATCACGTCAGAGCTCTTCAAACTAGGTAAAGAGATAACACACAAATGGACGTCGAATCAACAACAACAACGAAAAAATTCAAATAGAATATGAATAATAAATTGGAGAAATTGATTTTTTGAGTAGACTTGGTATAAAAAATGGAACAAATACCTAAATTATGGCACACATCTAAAAAAAAATAGGGCATATTCAGTCACTATGGCACATGCACTATAGATTACGAAGACACCCTAGTTATGCATAAAACGATAATTATGGCACGTCGGGCATATCACTGTGGCCGGCGGTGGTGTACGCAGCCTGTGTAAGATTTGGTTTTCACGTGGTAGTGAAATCGTCGCTAGTGAAGCTGGTTTCAGATATAATGGAGTCGGGTTAACTTGTGATCACACAAAGGGCTTAAGTCCCGGGGTTTTCAAGATAGGCAGGCTGCTCTCAAGTTGAGTTACTGCTAGCATATATTCACAGATTTCTAGGAAGCTGAGAGGCTTCACAGTGTTACTGAGGGACCATGGGTGGTTTTTCATGAGGACGCGGGGTTGCTCACGGCAGTCTGTACAAGGAGGCTCTGTTGCCTGCCACGCGAGGGATGGAGTTCCGAGGTTAGGTCTTTTTAGAGTGGCACTACATGCCTAAGTAGTGGCCGTGATTAGTTATCAATGTTCGGGATAGGAAAGTGAAGAGGTAAAGTTTCGGTTTGGTTTAAATTTTGTTACTTCGAGTGTTGTCTACGGACACTATTAAAAATTCATTTACTTCGAGTGTTGTCTACGGACACTATTTAAATTTTGTTACTTCGAGTGTTGTCTACGGACACTATTTAAATTTTGTTACTTCGAGTGTTGTCTACGGACACTATTAAAATTCTGTTACTTCGAGTGTGGTCTACGGACACTATTAAAATTCAGTTATACCAAATGTAGCCTCCAAACACATAAAACCATTCATCAACATCAAGAACAACCGTGTGTCATCATTACATTTCATCAAACCAATTAACTGTCTATATCGTATGTGAACTGCACCCATACGGAATTTAATCCACGGATAACAAATAAAACGAACATCACGAGTGCAACGACCAATCACACAAGGATTACATCGTACCCGCATCAAGTTTCCCCCCAAGAAATACCCCCACAGTACTACGTCATACAGTCTACGGAACGAGAATAGCCACACAAATTGGATTACGTCACAACACTACGATAAGTACCTGTCAGATGACAGTTTTAAATAAAATGTAATTTCATAATAACTAATATTGGAGTGACCCAAAGTAGCCTATACCATTGTACTAGTTTTAGTAGTTACGAGCTCGCTAGGTAGGTTAGATTCCTGGTGTATCCCACATGACTAGATGTCAATATAACTACCTCATATATCAACAAGATACTGACGTACACAACATTTTGTACAATTTCCTTGGGAATTCCTACCCTCCTTATATGGTAGTGAGGCGTGGATACCAGCAGGAGAGGAGTTGGGGAAGGTCCAGTTTGCAGCAGCTGACGATGACGTAAGCAAAGGTTTTCCCTAGGGTTTCCCCTGAGGGTTTTTGTTCTTTAATTTTTAAGATTTTTTTTAATTATTATTTGTTTCAATTACTGGGATATTAAGAGTTTTTAAAGAACCCTTTGCAATGTCATGCGAGACGTAAAGATGTTTTTTCGTATTAGTTTTTATGCTGGGCCGTTAAAAAAATTAAACAACCTACATCTTTGAACGCTATTTAAAAAACAAAATTTTTTAAAAAAAAAGTATAGGAACCAAGAAAAAATCTAACGTTGACTTTTCGAACGTATTGCGAAAATTTGAACAATGGTATAAGTTTTGCTCATTTTAACAAGTTCACGTAAATCCTGAAAACTTGGCTTTAAATTTTTGAATTTAGTTTAAATAATTCATAAAATTTTTATCTTCCTATTCACAAAAATTTTGATCCGACAGGAATACTACTACGTTTTGCTGATGTAGCGCGCCAAAACTGAACTGCTTGAAGACCTTGGGGGGAGGTACTAGCCTAGGCCCCACAAAAGCACGGGGGGGGGGGGGGTTTTGGGGTTGTCTGTTGCTAGAGAACCTTTTTTGGGTCGCAGGCAGGGTCGTGGGGATCCAAAAAATATCCTTACTATCGCCCAAAGAATTTTTCGTTTTGTTAGACATGCTATTTTCAGAAATCATTCTAACCAAATCCCAAAGATTGTTCGGATTTTTTGGGTTTTTCAGACTTTAGGGGAAGAGATCCGAAAACAAATTGAAACAAAAAACGTTTTTTTTTCATACTATTTAACAAACTAAAATTTAAAAAAATCAAAGGTGTCCAAAATTAATAAAATTTTGCATTTTAATTTAAATAAAATTTGGAAGGGAAAAAAAAAATTTTTAAATTTTGGGCGAAAAAACACCAACATTTTACAAAAAAAATCAAAATTTTCCAAAAAAAGTAAAAAATAGTTATTTTAATGGGTTTTTTGTGTTTTGTGCTACAAATTAAAAAAATAATACAAATGTTAATAGCATTTAATATTTGAACTCCAATGAAATTAAAATCTGCAATTTTATTATTTGATCAAAATATGCACTCTCTTATTTCTGGGGGAAAAAAAAATAGGAAATAAGGCTTTTTGATTTGACAAAAAAATATGATTAAGCTATTTTATTGTAGGGCCAAATTTCATCAAAGCCCATTCAATGAGATGGGGGCCCTTGCCCTTTTGTTAAATTTTTTTTCCTAGAAAAAATTTGTTACAGTATCACAAAAAAAATTGTTTAAAAGGATAAACATAAATACATTGAATGGCTTAATTAAAAAAATTGTAAAAAGAAAACTAATATCGTTTTTCTTGTTTATTTTTGGGGTTTTGGGGCCGGGCCCGAAACATTGAAATTTGGGGCCAGTTCGGCTTTGGGTCCAGTAAAAACAGAAAAATAGGGGAACAAAGAAAAAACATCAAAATTTCTGTTTTCTAAAACACAACGGCGAGCCTTTGCAGAGTCCAAATTCTTATATTTTTATAGTTTTCCCAAAAGAACGCGGTTTTTGGGCCGACTTTCGGGCCCGGGGCCAGTATATCTTATTTGGGGAGGGGTTTCGGGCCTTCCGTTTTTAAAAAAAGCGCATCTCATGGGCTCCCTTTTGGGCATGATTCCATCCCAACAGGATGAATTTAATATTAAATTAATTTGTCTGCAGTTCGTTTTGGACAAAACAAAAAAAAGGGGAAATAAAAAAAAAAATAAAAATGAAAATTCAATAAAAATGTGAAAAAATGCTCAAAGAAAATCTAAAAGATAATTTTGACAATATTTTATTACATGAAATTAGATAGGGTATCTTAAAGACAAATAAAAAACAAAGAAATGTCCTAAAAAACAAACATGTCGTCTGCGTATCAAATAATTTTAAGGTATGTCTCCCTCAAATTCAAAAACCCAAGAATTAAAATTTTTGTATCATGCCCATAAGTTCCTAAATACTCAAAAATATGTTTTGCAAATAAATTTTGTTTTTTTCTTTTAGACTGGTTCAGATTCATTTAGTTGCAATACAATAAATAGGGTTGACACCCCTTCGACGTGAGACGACTGCGAGAGAAAAAGGGGAAGGTTGTGTGTTTGGGCCCGGCACTTTTTGACAAAGAAAAGGTTTCCTAGAATTTGACGTAGGTTATGGAATTTTAAAAAGGCACAAAAATCCCATCCAAAAAAAAGGGAAATGAAGAGCAAAGATGTAGATTGTCAACTTTTTTATAAAAAACTTAATTTAATTACTGTAATTTTTTTTTTGAGTTATGATGAAAGTCCAACCCCCGTGCTACGTCGAATGCCTACTTAATGTGTACAAATTGGGCCCCGATACCATACTTTTTTTGTCTTTTTCTTTTTTTAGTTAGCGCCAATTTTCCGTGCTGTGTGTCAACCGATTTAATTCTTATTATTTTTCTACTTTTTTGTTGACAAATTGTATCATACCGCCGTACTTAAAAAAATATATATTTTCAAAGTGTACGAAACGCTGCTTTTTTTTATTTCTGCTTTTCTTTTGTCAAACTGATCCAAGTCACACGGGCGTATATATTTTCTTTTATTTTTTATCGTCCACTTTTTTTTGTTTTTAAAAATTTTGCACACCATTTTGTTTTTAAGAGACTAAAATTTCTTGTTTTATTTTTTACTGTGTCACACCACCTGTATAATTTATTTTTTCTTTTTTTTTTTTGTGACCAAACTGTGTCACACCTCGTCTACTTTACTAGCCCCCCCCCCCCTTTGCGAAAGCATTATATAGCCGCGTTTATGGCGACTATTTTCGTATCTCCCCGTTTTCCCTTTATTTGTTAAAAAATTTAATATTTGATTTTCTCAAAAAAACATTTTTTGATTGTACTCAAAATTTAGCCCTTTTCAAGGTTTTTAAATAGTGTGGGTCTTGGGTTATGGGTAGCGTCTTGCTTCCATGCAGCGTCCGGTTTTTATTCCGCAAAGTCAGAAATTTGTAACTTCTGATTTGGACGTAAGCCCATTTCTGTCTTTGGAGTTTGTAAACGTGCTTTTTAGCCGTCCGCAAGAGGCAAAAAATAAACTGTGAAATTGCACAATTTTTTAAAATAAAGTTAAAATTTCGAAACGCTAGTTTATTGGCGTTGATCCGCGGGGTTCGCACTGTCCATACACGATTGCTATATTTCTTATTAAAAAATTCAACCTTTGGGGGTTATCGCTCCCTCGTCGATTGGTCGGGGCCCACAGGGTTGGCTTGGGCACTTTGGGTTTTCTGTCCCCCCCTGAAATCAGTTTTTGTGACGAGTGGGAAGACTCTTCGATTTATTTCTTTTATTGGAATATCGGATTAGCTTGTCCGGTAAAAAGTCAACTAACAGACTAAAACATCGTAAAAGCACCAAAAATTAAAACAAACACGAAAGCGAACTAAAATCATGCAAGATTTTTTAATCGTGGGTAGGGCCTAGTGAAATTGAAGTATTTCCTTCGTTCGCTTCCCTCACTAGGCTAATTCTATTACTGCTCATCGAGATTGAGACGAGTTTCTAGCACATGCTTTGTACGGTTTAATCAATGTTGTGTATTATTTCTGTTCGAGTTGAATCAATGTGAATGAGGTTGTTGTAAATTGGCATCACATTTACCAATATAACTCATATATTGTGGTGTGGGAATGTCTGGCCTGAAAAGTTGTTAAATATTCATATAACTTACAAATTTTCATAAATTAACACTTTCGTCTACCTATTTTCAAAATCAATCAAAGTTTTAGTTGCCTAATTATTTTCAAGACAATATTGATTATTTTTATTTACTAGTGACATATTTTAATCTACAATGGCCATCTGGCTGTGCTTTAAATCTTGCAATTTTTATTGCATAGTTACAAGAAAATATTTTTATTGTGGAAACAAATATCGTGACGGAATAATCCGTGAGGTACCCAAAATTGATTTTTATTTACTCGCGAATTTTTGCAACAACAGTACCTTTCACAGAATGTCATTGTAAGTGTGGGATAATGAGGGTCTGTGAGCCGCAGTCCACTGGCCAGTCATTGAATAGGAGAGGCTTTGTCAGCCTGAATGGTAGCTGGCTAGGGTTGTGGGGTGAGGCCAGACAGACTTTTCCCCTCACCGGAAGAATGTCGGCCGAAAAGGTATCTGGTTTACTCGCACTCGTCAATCGAAAAGACATCTGCTTTACCTGCATCCGACCATTCGTCTTTCTTTTCACCACTGTGAAATAGTCTTAATTATCGATTTTTACAAAATTAATTAATTGAGTCTGTGCGAACTTGAGCTAGCCGACAAACACTTAAGTGAGTTGAGAGTATCTTCTAGCTGGGCAATATTTATGTTAGAAACACATTCAACGTCACAATGCATTAATGGTCACAAAATAATATGGCATTCACAATCAATGAAAAATAAACAGCCCAATGGAAACGTTTTCGTAACATCAGCAATTGTGCTCTCTGGCATAAGCTACAGTGCTTTTTCCAGTGTTGGGAAGTATCTAGGTACATTTTGTGATCTATTACCTATATCTAGATACCTTTTAAAATAAATACCTTACCTGTATCTAGGTATTTTATTTTTGAAGTATCTGCGATTATCAGATACAAGATACTTTTTTCTACATTCCACGGAAAAGTAAAATAGACACGTTTTAATCGTTACCGCATTTGAAAAACGAATGCAGCGTCCCATCATAGTTGTAAGTACATGCAACTATAGACAGATTTTGAAACTAGCTATTACGAGCCGGCCGAATAGTCGACTACTTTTAATCTGGAGGCCATTGGAGCGAGTTTGCATTTGTAAGAAGATGGAGCGAGTTTGTATTTTGTAAGAAGAATAAGAGTGAAGTTATAAAAGAAAAATGTCATCGTCGGCGAACGGGTCGATGCAGACACTGATATTGATTTAGACGATGATTCAAAATCAAGTGACGAGATTGATAGTCAGAAAGCCCCGTTGCCGATAATTCTCAATGGAGATCTATTCAAAATAACATCGACTCCTCAGCAAGCACAGTGCGTAAGCATAGACGAACGCCTTGCAGGTCTAGCCTAGTTTCCAAGCTGATCATGACATTTCACTTTCAGCATCAAATGATGAAAACGAAAAGATACACCTAAATTTATCTGACGATAGCGACGATAACATTCCGCTCGCCGTTTTAATTTCACAGAATGCAGCACTGTAATGTAATAAGTAAGTATTCTTATACCAGTAGGGTTGCTTGCAACACCTACACAAAGAACTCAATAAAACAACAACCTCAAGTACAGAAACCGGGCACCCTGGACGTGTGTTGGGCTCTTATCACACACTGAACAGAACCTAACACTTTTCGAACATCAACCCCTCAGGCTGTACGGGCAAAACAGACGGAGCACAACACTGAGAAAAACGAATGCTTCACTGACATGCTGAGCAGAATTAAGAGTAAACTAAACCTTCAGTCTGGACAGAACAGACAAAGTCCGGGAGTTAACACACATTACACAAAACGATGCGAGAACTTAACAGCCCAGACTACCTAAAACAACACATCCATCAGCCCCACTCATCTAGCACGAGGGAGCCCAACAAGAACCGAACAATGAACGGTGACAAAACACGTCCGCCTGCGACAAGAATAACACACCGACTGCGAGGCGAGGACGCGCCGACGCGGACGCGCTGTGGCTGTGCTAGAGGTGGGGTGCGTTTAAAAAGGTGCGGGGCGGCGAGGTCATATCGATGCTACAAGTTAAGTTCACTAAGGTTTCAATATCACAATATGACAGTAACACATGAATTCGGAGAGGTGTAATGCATTGGTTGTGAGTGGTATTTCTAGATGTGCAGCGAGGTTCATCGTGACAATACTATAATGTTGCAGATGAGTGGCAAAAAACTGCAAAAATTAATGTTTGTGTGAAAAAAGGAGGAATTAGATTATGCCATAGCATAAACAAACCAATTGTATATCAATGTAATTGATGGTCGCGCAGGTTGGAGAGCCACGAGTGTCTCATCGTTCAAAAACCTGGTTATTTATCCTTTAACCGCGAGGTGCGATATGGATTAGACAGCAATCTCGTTTTCAAATGTACTTCGTGTTACTAACATTTCGGGCAAGGACAAAGCAGAGAAAGAAAACAAATTTAGCTGAGGCCTGGGGCACAGTCGCAATTAGACGGAAGCATTACCATTTGCAAGAATTTATGGCAATACTGAAGTTCCCAAGTCCATCATTTACGACTTACAAAAAACATGAAGACAATGTAGGGCAGGAATACACTTCACAAATGGTATTAGATCGATAGAGTAACCACATTATAACTAATTGGAGAGTGCTATGATATATATGTATATATTAATAGTTAGTTAGTTAGTTAGTTAATGTTGTTTTAGGGCACTCAACAGTAGAGTTATCAGTGCCCATGTCAAATGTATTGGAATCTTCCAAATTTTTTTTCCATAATTGTGGATTACCACCATGTTTTCTTCTTTCCAATGGGAGGAACGTTAGGGAAGACGAGGGGGGTTAATAGGAAGGAGTGAGGATGTTGGATAGGATGGTTAAACTGGGTGGGAACGGAGGAGTGCTCGTTGCAGAGAGGGCCGGCAAGTATGGAGACGAAAAAAGTGAAAGAAGAAAATAAATATGAGTAAGGCTGTGTGAATGAAGAAAGGTGTGATAAAAAATTGCGCGAGAGCTCTCTTTGCAACACGCACCCCAACCGGCCAGAGGTTGCCCTTAGTTTTGGGGGATAGACTTCTCCACTACTCACAGGCCAAACCACGGGAAGGTAGCGAGCTGGACTTTGAAGGCCCATATAAATTAATAAGTATTTCGTTTTTTTTTTGTTGTACAGTTATGACTAAAATCACTGTCCTCTGCCATTGAGGCTGCAATGGCCGAAGAGATAGTAGCATGGGCTATAGCATCGGGAAACGTGAGCAAAACAGGCGTTCCTCAGCCAATTAAGATATTAAACAGTGGTTGGAGCCATCGGAGTTTTGGCCACAGTTATACGGCCAACCTTTATGTGGCTGTAATAATTGGTAGGCATACCAAAAAAATTCTGTTTCTTTGGTGTGCACCAAAAATATTGCAGCATTTGTGCGGTTGCGACAAACCGAGGAGCTGCAATCCCAGATCACAAATGCTACCCTTATTGGGACAAATCCTCACCGGCGATGGAAGCTGGCATCATAGTTGAAGGTTTTCGACTAAGTAAGTGTTTATTAATTATAATTACGCCCTAGGCCATGGCTTAAGCCCTACCTACTCTTAATAGTGGAAGCCTGGCAAAATGTTTCATTGAAGTCTATTAATTTTTACAGAATGGTTTGCACATACAAGCGCAAGACCCATTGTGGGAAAATTGCAAGAGGATGTGTTTCACCGGGCAGCTGAAGATGTGAAATCAGGAAAGTCTTCTTTGCAAGGTGCAGCAGAAGAACATGGTCTTAACTTTATGACATTATTATTAGGCCCTAGGCCATGGCCTAAGCCCTTGTCTAAATAGTGTAAGCATGGCTAAATGTTTCATTGATATATATTAATTAATTAATAAGCCACCTACATTACGTGCTGTAGTTATAGAGCTTCCAGTGAGTAGGTGTACCACATCACAATCAAACATGGTGCAAACCAGGACGATAAGCATTGAATTGTAATATGTGGATGAACGACCTAACTTAAGGGAAAAGTTATATAACTAAAACAAGATGAGATTGGCCCGTACTGGACAGATCCAGACACATGCGATTAGAGATACGAAACACCACGGCACAGAGACCGAGCACCCTCAATGCACATCGACGAAACAGGGAAACAAATCATCAAAAGTTAGTTACTGCCCCACTGACAGGCAAACAGCATAAAACAACAAAGATGGACACAAAATTGGGACTTAGATACCTAATCCGAAAAGCTATTCAAACAATAATATAAATTAAATGAACGACTTGATGAAACAAAAGCCCAACACAGAATCCTGGCAACCATGTTGTGAGTCGAAACTCTTATCTCGCACTTAACAGAATCTAACACTGACCAAACATAAAGTGTCCAACCTGTGCGGACAGAACAGACATTAAACTAAACACATTCAGCAGAAGCAGACGCCAACGCCATGTACTGTGGAGGCCGAACGAGAACACAACGAAGAGCAAATGCAAAACACATCCACCTTCGACAAGAACAACAGACCGACTGCGAGGCGAGGCTGCCTGCCGCGTGGTGTGCAGTGTTGCCAGACTCCCAAAATGGAATTATTGAACATCTATGTGGAAATTATCAATTTCCGAGAATAATTATGGCACAAGCTGAAAAATTAAAAGACTACAAATATGCGTGTACATAAGTGCAAATACAAGCTATTAACAATGATATGAACAGAAGTGAAAATCGCGAATTGACTGTCAGATGAACATGGCAGCGGCGCGGCGCGAGGGTGAGATACTCGATCGATCGACTCACATGATGCTGATCGATCGATCGACTCACATGACGCAGGTTTACCAAATGTTAATCACCGTCAGCGCGTCTTTCAAACTAGGTTAAAGAGATAACACACAAATTGACTGTCTGATTCACACAAACAACGAATAAATTCAAATATAAATGAATAATAACTTGAGAAATTTGATTTTTTATAGACTTGTATAAAAAATGGCACAAATTACCCTAATTATGGCACTACATCTAAAACTATGGCATATTTAGTCACTATGGCACATGCACTATCGATTATCGAATGACACCCTAGATTATGGCATAAAACGATAATTATGGCACGTCGCAACACCGCGGCGGTGTGTACTGCAGCCTGTGTAGATGGCAGTCAAAAGGTGCGGGGCGGCGAGGTCATATCGATGTTGCAAATCAAATGCATTGAAATTATTCAAAATATTATGAATGGCTGTAGCACATGAACCTCAAGATGTGTAATAATTGGATCTGACCGAAATTTAAATGTGTAGTGAGGTTCATCGCGATGATACTTCACTTTCACAGATATTAGCCTATCCATGGATTTTACTGTCATTGCGGACCAATTAGAACACGGTGCATTCCACGTAACACATAACAGCTGCAGGTAGGTAGTTAATTGTAGCACACTAGGATTTATAGGCCTCCGAAGTAGCCGCGCGCCGCGCCACCGTCGATCCCTAGCGGCACCCGAGAGGAGTTTAGAAGGTGACACGATTTGAAAATGGCTGGTGTAAACCATAGGATCGTGCTACATTGATGCACATAAATATTACTTTGCGCACTTTATTAGTGGTTTGTTGGAAAAGGGGAGCTGCTATACGAACATTAACACTTAAATAAAGGAAAATAATGTAGATTTGTACGAAAATAATAGTAGCTTTATTATTTGTTAACTTGTTGTACTTTCCCGCCAAGGTTGCTAGATTGCGGCAAGTGCACGGTACGCTCTTTAACCCAGGACCAAAATCAATATAATATTATTAAAATTATTGAATAAATGATGCATAGATCCTTATCAATAATAACACATACAAAATTACACGATTCTAAATATAAAGGAACAAATAAGACGACTGATACAGTGTGAAAAAAAATGTTCGAGCAGGCCTACAATTAGATGCATGAATAATATTTGCAGATGGCTATTCTGATTTTTGAAGGAGATTTGGTTCCTTACTATTTCATAGATCATGGACCTCGCCTGCCAATAACTTATTTTTATGTAAGCCCGACATTGCCTCTTATTTATTTTTTACTGTTTACGATACGTACTTAAAATGTCATGCCAACATAATCAAATAAAAGTAATGGCAACCGCAATTATGACACCACAAGATTTGGTTCCATATCATAACATTCACAAAATAACAAAAAAAATCAGTACTTTTTTATATAACTTATATTTTAATTCAATAATAAATACGGGATGCAGGTCCATACAACACTCGAGACTTCATACAGGAGGTTGTCGGAACAAAAACCGTCACCAGCAATCCTGACGAAAAGTTTTGTTTTGTCAATATGATGAATGCTAGGTAATGAGTTCACTTAAATTAATTGCTCTAGTCTTTGGACATTCCTTTCTCAAGGATGACGTTAAATTGGGGTAGGACAAGTTGCCGCCCCCCTCCCCCTATCGAATTTCAAGTAAGAAATAATGTACAATACAATACATTGCTTGTACAGTACATTGTGCAAGTTTGTGCACAAAAGAGTTAACTTATTTCAAGAGATATACTCAAATTAATTCGGGGGGGGGGGGGGTGCTATCTTGAAGGAGTCAACCCATATAGTTAATTTGATACCGTTTCAATAGTGGACATTAATGCATCGTTTGTTTGTTAACACAAACATTGATTAATGCAAACGTATTTTCAAAGATGCACTCAAATTACTTGACGAAACCCTCACAAATTTGTTGTAATACATTTCAATTGTGAACATATTTAGTGCATTGTCAGTGAATGTTTTGCATATAGGCTAATAGTATCTACTATCTTTATAATGCACTAAATTTTGTGATTTTATTAATCAAATTCAAGGGTGAACATTAGTGCATAAATTAACCTAAGTTAGGCCTAATGCTGAAAAAATGTCTTTTGTGCACACTTCATAAATATAAATTACTTCTTATGGCGTAACAGAAGGGTGGAAGGGGGTTATTATGGGGGAGGGTGGTTATGAACTTATGAGCACGGCTATGTTATTGGTGTCACTCAAAAAGGCTAATTTTCTTAACCCATAAAAAACGTAAGTTTAACTTATAACTATTGCTTGTCATTAAAGATAGATAAGAGTCGCCCCACTTATGTGTAGGTATGTGTAATGTATGTAGGCCTACCTGGACATATATGTCCACTGTCCAGTCTAAATTATGTTAATTTATTATGCCAATAATTCTTTGCATACCATGTATGATCTCTAATAATTATTGTCGATGAAGGTTTTAATGTATTGTTCATGAATCATGACTGGCGATTTTAGACCTACGTGTAGGCCTAGCTGAAATCCAAGGTAATTCACTAAAATAACGTAGCCTAATTATAATTTGACTATAAATTTATAACTCAGGGCATGTCTGTACTTTTATCAAACGCCTAGTAGAATAGTGGTATCCCTCTAGTATTAATATAGTAGGCCCTTTATTAAAAATAAAGTTTACTCCAGTCTTCTAAACCCTTCTACTTCATCTGTAAATTCGAAGATCAGTTGATAAATGCTAGTGTTTTGCTTGCTCACGTATCAGTCACCACATCTAACAACACAACAAATACATCTATTTGCTAGTTGTACCATCTTGTACAAAGCTAGCGATTAATTTGTTGCCTCGCGCGTTTAAATCCGCATCTTTACCAGCCATTTCCCGCAGCACGAGTCACCTTCCCAGTTGACACACTTCTGCCGCTAGGGCTGCGCCACAGTCTACTTCGGAGGCCTATTGAACCAGTGATTTCAATCGACAGTGACTAGCAGAGGTTGATAGATTCTAGGCATAAGAATTTCATTAATTTCTTCTTTTCACTGGATCACACTGGTTTGAATAGCATTCTCTCTTTAGAGATATTTTACATGTCATGATGATTTCCGAGCAGTCCCGGTTTCTCCCTTCCACCATATTGCATTGCTAGCAATTGCCAAAAGGCTGTCCATGGTGGTAGGGAGGGAAGTTCAAACCAGTTTCAGAACGCATGCTGTGCATTCAAGGATATCCAATCACATGTTCTACTATCAACAGCAATAGTCCTCATAAAAGATTGTAATGGCAAGCTTCAAGAGTGTAGAGCTCTTAAGTCAATCTAACTTTTGTACTGAAGATTTAGTACAACGATTAGGATTGAAGAAACATAAGAAACACATTTCAATTCGAGGTATCAACAACGTAGCCTCAGATTGATTGGATATTGCTTAACGTCTCATATTTATGCACTTTGGCTAATCGAGACGATGAGTGGTGATAGATGAGGATGAAGTATGAATAGAAGGGAGGAGGGGAAACCCGGTACCGGCACGTAGCCTACTCCTTTCGAAAAGTACCAAGGGGACCAACGGCTTAACGTCCCATCCGAAAGGACGGTGTAACTTTGACAGTCATGTAGGTTCCTCCACTAACCCGGACTGCCGAGCAGACGTTGAGGAGAACGAAGCCGTTACACTAGCTTTCGAACCCTCCATCTGCTCTAGCCAGCGGTATACGTGAGTTACAGAATAGAGCGGTCACCCACTCTACCCATGACCACGCCCGATTCTGCTTAACTTCGGTGTTCGAGTGGGAACCGTAGCCTCAGAATCAAAGCATTTAGTTGAATGCCAACTGCAATCTAAAGTAGGCAACTTCAATGCTAACTTGTCATGTTTAGTTCTGCAACGCATAACCGGCCAGATGCCAGGTATGTTGATTGAACATGAACAGTGGAATATACCTGACATCAATTTAGCTGACCCAACATTCTTCCAGCCAGGAAGGATTGATCTGTTGATAGGGGCAGAACTCTTTTTCCAGCTTCTAAGGCCTGGACGAAAGTCAAGATTAGAGAATAATTATCCCATTCTACAGGATACAGAGTTAGGTTGGACACTGGCAGGACGTTTCCAACAAGAACGTGGCGATGCCTCTACTGCATCGGTTACCGCACACTTCTTGCAAACAGATGACAGTCTAGATCGGCAACTGCAACGTTTCTGGGAACTTGAGGAAGTCCACTCAAAGCCAAGAACCGACGAAGAACAAAAATGTGAGCGACATTCCAAGAAACTGTGACAAGGAATAGTAAAGGGAGATTTGTAGTAAGGCTTCCATTCCAGGCAGATCATGAGACTCTTGGTAACTCATTCGATCAGGCAAGCTACGGATTTAAACATTTGGAAGGTCGGCTGCACAAACAGCCAAAACTACGATCGGAATACAACAAGTTTCTTGAAGAATACGAAAAGCTAGGCCATATGGTACAAGTACAGACAGATTCAGGTGTACATTCTGACAATGTATACTATTTGCCTCATCATGCTGTGTTTAAGGCTTCCAGCACCACCACCAAGACTCGAGTTGTATTTGACGCTTCAGCCAAAACCACGAACGGTAAATCCTTAAATGATATCCTGATGGTGGGTCCTACTATTCAACAAGACTTGTGGTCAATCGTGGTACGATTTAGAACACATCAAATTGCATTTACTGCTGACATTGCTAAAATGTATCGTCAAGTCAACGTAGATCCACGGGACACTCGATATCAACGAATTCTCTGGAGAACATCGCCTGAAGAATCTGTCAAATGTTACGAGCTTACAACAGTAACCTACGGCACAGCTTCAGCTCTCTTCTTGGCAACACGATGCTTACAACAACTTGCCGAAGAAGAAGCTAGCAGCTATCCTCGTGCTACAGAAGTGCTAGGACGAGACTTTTACGTTGATGACTTGCTCAGTGGCTGTGACAATATCCAGGATGCTCTTCAAATTCAAGATGACCTGACCATGCTATTAAATAGTGGAGGATTCCCACTCAGAAAATGGTGTTCAAACTGTCCAGAGTTACTTGAAGCAATACCTACAGAGTACAGAGAAACCCAGTTACCTCTTCAATTTGATCGCACAGACAGTGTTAAAACACTTGGTTTATTGTGGAATCCGAAGTCAGATAAGTTTCTCGTACAAAACAAAAGCTCTTCATATTCGCACGATCAAGTGTCTGCCACGAATGTTACAAAACGGAAGATTTCATCAATCATTGCGTCGATATTTGATCCATTAGGTCTCGTCAGCCCAATAGTGATTTTACATAAGATATTTCTACAGAAGTTATGTCTTCATAACCTAGACTGGGATGATCGACTACCACAAGAGTTATTAAACAGAATGGAACAAGCTTCACCAACAACTTCCTTTTGTCAACAACATTGAAATTGACCGATTAGTTCTATGCAAAGCACCAATTATAGACATACAGATTCATGGTTTCTCAGATGCATCAGAACGAGCGGATGGATCGTGTTTATATCTCAGGTCGGTCAATGTTCAAAATGTAATTAGTATTCATCTACTGTGGTCAAAATCAAGAATAGCACCTGTAAAAAAGGTAACTCTGCCCCGTTTAGAACTTTGTGGCGCATTGTTACTAGCGCAACTGGTACAAAAAACACTACCAATCTTGAAACTTTAAGATTGACAGCACACATCTTTGGACGGATTCAACCATTGTTCTATCATGGTTATCCTCGTCTTCAAATCGATGGGAAACACTTGTTGCGAACAGAGAATCCAAAATTCAAGAATACACTAATGTTAAGGATTGGAAAAATGTAATTTCAAAACACAATCCAGCAGACCTTATTTCAAGAGGAACCGATCCTAAAACACTTAAACAACTTTATGTATGGTGGCACGGACCTGACTGGCTACAGCAACCTACTCTATCGTGGCCCTCATCCGTCCCATCATTGAACAGTGCTGACAATTCCATATCCGAAAAACGTAGAATTGTCAACACCATGTTAGTTACTAATACTGTAACAAACGAGATTATTTCCAAATACTCGTCACTCTCAAAACTGACACACGTAGTTGCGTATTGTTTGCGATTCAACTTCAATTGTAAGAATTCGATGTCAAGAAAGTCAGATGTGCTATCTGCTGAGGAGCTGCAATCTGCTCTCAAAATTTGCATTTAAAGTGTGCAAAGAGATGTTTACCTTCAAAAATTCAAGAGCTTATATATATATATATAGTATATAGTCATAGCAGTCATAGTCATTTAATGACATAGACGCCTAAAAAATCAACAGTAACGAAGGCCTTACCACTAAACACATATTCCACGACTCCTTCTCCGAAGTGAAAGTTAAATTAACGACACAAGTGTTTAGCCATTCGGAGAAGGCAGGCCTGGCCAGTGCCCACTTCACCGGGGGCCTAACTTTGATACATGTAACTTGCACTTGAGAGTTCACTGCAAACATTAAAAATTTGTTCAACGCTTTAAACAGTCGCCATCCGTATGATCCGACGTCTCACCGAAGACCCGCCTCTGCTAATCCAACAAAATTCAGTAGTTCCTTTCTTCGATGGACTTCGGATACCGGAAATTACATTCTTCTATTGTTGAACGTGAAGGAGAATGAATGAATGCAGAGGGCACATACTAACTTATGACATTGAGGCTGAATCAATTAGTATTAGTAGTTAGAGAGAAGCAAAGAGAAGCAGTTACTTGTTGGTGTGTGGATGCTTTCTAACCAAGAGGTTTAATAGCTGAACTAATTCGTGTTTTATTGTTTGGCAGGTGGAGTTAAACTTTGTAGGCCAAGTTCGTCCAGGGTAGGGCCTAGGTCTTTGAAATTATTATGTAGGCAGCCATGGAAGAAAAAAGGAACTGTGTAGGCTTAAGCCTAGGCCTTATTCTTGTGATGCCTAGGTCTAGGGCCTACTCTGTTGCTGCCCTCGGCCTAAAGAAGCATTTTCCCAGCCCTAAACTTTACCAAGCATTTCACAAATTTAACAAACCAACAATAATTTACTATGAGATAAGAGCACTTATTATTCTTAATATAAACGGTGGATTAATGATAGTTTCCGAGTTAGTGGTTTCCCGCTCATTTGATTTTTTTAATGTAGCCACTAGACTACACCGTCATTCATGTCGTCTTATTATAATTATCTACTGTTTTTTATATCCTCATTTCTTGGAATGGAATGAAATGATATTCCTGGTGCCCCTGCTCGGTTCTGGCACCGGGAACACTTTTTAGCTCAAACAACTTCACTTTACTATGTAAACAATACGCAGCATGAGCATTCTATCCCACAAACTCCCGCCATATTGCTTTCGTGACGACACTGTGAGGGGGCGGTCACATCACCAGTCGTCAATTGCCGCCAGTACCGCTTATTAAGAAAACAATTCTTTGCGCTCGCCATGTTGCCAAGGGACCTCCGGCAATTCCCGGAAACCTAGGAGAACTAGATATTCCATTGGAGTATAGAGTAACCAAAGCTGGGGTGCCCTTTCTTCTGCATGACAGCGGGCCTGGTGACGATAGGTTTTTAATGTTTGGCACCCGGCGCAATTTAGATTTGATGGTAACCTGTGAGCATTGGTACATGGATGGGACTTTTCGTACCATGCCAAATTTGTTCACGCATGTACCGTACACGAAGTTAAATGCAGCAATGTCTTACCTGCAGTCTTTGTTCTAATGCCTGATAAAGAAGAAGCAACGTATCAACAGGTGCTAGTAAAGCATTGGTGCCAAACTTAAACCCAACCTCAGTGATGGGTGATTTTTAACGGGCTGCTCGGAACGCCTACGAGGCAGAGTTTCCCCTCGTTAAGCTGAGAGGGTGTCACTTTCATTTCAGCCAGTAAGATTGACGCCAAATACAAACTCATCGCGCTATCTTTGAACGATACGTGAATGACGGAGTGTTTGCATTGCAAATAAGAATGCTAACTGCACTCACATTTGTACCGTCAGTCGATGTCATTAACGCATTTGATGTGCCGTGCGACAGCCCATTTTTCACCGACAATGAGGTAGTTATAAGACAACTTCACGATTACTTTGAAGATGTCTGGATTGGGCATCCTCTTCATTATGCCACTGGTCGACGAGCCCCGATGTTCGCCATCGACTTGCGGAACTGCGAGGCAGCAACAAACGAGGAACTGTCCAAAACAAACAACGCAGTCTAGGGGTGGCACAGGGGCTTCAACCACCTCATAGAGATTGCCCAACCATCAATCTGGAGGCTCATTGATGGACTTAAAAGCAGCAAGTGCTCGATGACCTCGTAATAGAACAGTACATAGATGGAGTGGAACCTCCGGCGGGTTAGATGGTAAGTATATCATGATGTTGCACGCTGTATTAAAACCATTGTTAAGGTTTACGCTAACCGACCACTACTCGACTATCTTCGCGGTTGATTGGATTGTATATTGCTTTACGTCTCATATTTATGCAACTTGGCTAATCGAGACGAAGGGAGGGACGTAAGGGATGACGCGGGGGGACAAGGGGTGGACAGGCCTGTGCTGGTCAGAACCAGCCACAAGCATATGAGGAGGGCAGGGGTTCCCCCACGTCGTGGTCGTCTCCGTCTGTGTCATCATCCGTACGTGTTGTCTTTGTCGTCGCCGTCGGGGAGGTAGTCAAAGGGAAGGGGTTCCCCGACGACGACCCAGAGCTCGCCATTAGTTTCAGGGAGTGAAACTCTTCTATTCACGGGCCAAACCGCGAGGTGTCGAGTTGGAATTTGAAGGACAGGCATGTGCTGGTCAGAACCAGCCACAAGCATATGGGGAGGGCAGGGGTTCCCCCACGTCGTGGTCGTCTCCGTCTGTGTCATCATCCGTCCGTGTTGTCTTTGTCGTCGCCGTCGGGGAGGTAGTCAAAGGGAAGGGGTTCCCCGACGTCGCGGAATAGCTCACAACCTCAGCCTTCAGGAATAAGAGGTCCCCTTCAGTTATGTACTGTTCTATTACTACTAGTTTATATCCAATATGTTGTTTTTTTAAATGCTAATTGTAGTAGCCAAAATATTAACTTCCCAACCCATACCGTGATAGCAAGATAGCAACTCTTAATTGTACGTAACTATTTAGGGTTTATGTTATATTCGATGTTGTTCATATTCCATAGAAAAATATCGATACATTATATCTTTTCTGGGAAGGCTTTTGAAATTAAACCTCCCTTTCGAGGCTTTGATTTATAAAGCAATATAACTTTTAATGATATAATAAAGATTTTTAAAAAAAACATCAATGTTTGTATTTCACGGGCTTTGGATAAATTTAAATAAATTATAATTGTTGATAATAGCAGCAAACAGCTTTGTAAGCTTATACACGCTTTCATTAGCAAAATAGATGCTATTTTTAAGAAAAGTTGAGCACTTGTCACAATTTAGGCATCATTAGAATAATTATTTAATTTGTCATGTAATTCTTTATGTTTTCGGGAAAATTTGAAAACCCGAAACATCTGCATTACCAAGCGGGGTATGTATCAATTTTGCAATCTTGTTTGTCCACAAAATATGAAATAATTCAGGCAGAGCCACGATAGCATGATATATTACATTACATTCACTTAATTTCTATAATTTTTATAGTAAGTTTATGATGCATTCTGTGGATATTTACTTTTTGATACAAAAATGCTATTTTAAAATAGTTCTACAAAATGCTATTACAAAAATCATTAACGTTGTTATGATTGAAAATTAATGCTATAATACATTGCTTCTACTAATAATAGGTTCAAGTGAATTGCAAGTATATTATATTATTATAAATGCAAATGTATATGTAATATTATAAATAAGTTGGGTGTATTGTCATATAGCACACTTTAAATACACAATAATCACATTTAAATACACATTTGTATATTATTGTTGTGTATTATTATGAAACAAGTATAATTATGTACAAAGGAAGTGCATAATGTAAATATTAAATTCTTCTTTACAAAAAAAAATGTTTGTATGTAAATGTTCATAATTTTGTTTTATGTTTGCAAAAGTGACGATTTAAATAAAAAATATCATTGTTAGTCCGAATTTCACTTTGAGACACCAACACAACACTAACGATGTAGTTAGTTGCTCTGCTATAGCTTCAGAGAAGCACCAGCTTCTACAACCTGCTTACTCTGCCAATTACATGCGTATTTAAGAAAGGTAATCACTACGTCCCTGAAGTCTACAGTGAAGCAATAAACTCGGCTATAAGAGACGACCATTTGGATGCCTTCAGCTTGAGGGTAAGTGAAAGTTCAACGTTTTAGGGGATCACTTAATAAAAAATAGCATCGTCATTGTAAACTCCTATGTAAATTTAAATATGTTAAAGTTCATCATCATCGTCATCTTCTCTTCTAAAAGAAGAGTCAGAAGAACGTACGTAATTGGGAAAAAAACACGTGAGTTTTACTAGAAGATTTGCAACTATATGAAATGGAAGAGTCTGACGATGGTCTGGGGTACTGTCCAGTTCAGAACCTTCCCAAGATTACCAGCCATATGACATATTTGACGACACAATATTTCCATTTGCGGTAATTCCTTTAAAACTCCTTACAAATTTAACAGCCAATCCAATCCAGTCCATTATTTCAAACGGATGAAGTATCGACATTTATCTCTCACTTCAACAGTCAGCATAGGGTGTCATTGAAGTCAATTTTGTTTGCGGAGTTGGTACATGCCTACGTCGATTTTCTACGTCTGGTGCGTTCAAGACGCACGTATCTCGTGATCACAACAAACAACGACTCAACTCTGACCTGCTACCATCGACTTCAACAACGTTCGACATACCGTGCACTCATAAAAAACCATCCAAGATGGCAGCTGAGGACCAGCCTATGTTTTGTGAGTGTTGTTATAAACTAATTGGTGATGAAATAGAACCTATTGGATGTGATGGATGCGAAAAATGGTTTTTGTGAAAGTGTATGAACATATCTAAAAGACAGTTTTATGTTATTAAAGCTGTAGACAACTTAAAATGGTTCTGTGCATCATGCAGCACTGAGAAGGGAATTAGCCCTAGGCCTAGGCCAAGCCCTACTACACCCAGGACTACCAATTCAGGGAGTAAATGTGAGGTTTTGCTACTGAGAGAAATTATAAATGAGAAGGAGTTAATGAATGCTGAAAAAGAAAAAAAAGACTGTTACTACAAGATGTTATGATTAGTGTACTCAACAGAAACATGGAAAAAAACAAGACTGAAAGTGAGGTTAAGGCGGACAAGGTAATCGAAGTTAGGCCTAGGCCTATGTGCTCTAAGACTGTAGAAGGGAGCATCCATGAAAATAAAATGAGTGTAGGCCTAGACTATGCAACGGTTGTTAAAAGGGGACAACAGATTTCATTGGCAAGTGATGAGGAAGCTGAAATTTTTTTGGAGTTAACTCAAAAGGCCGGCGTAGACCAAGCCCTAGGGCTAGGGGGCCTAGGCCTAGGCCTACCCGTACTGATTATCAAGCCAAAGGAGAGCAAACAAACAAGTGAAGTGACTAAACAACATATCAAAACCAATATAAAACCAGATCATTTGAATATAGGGATAAATAAAATGAAGGCTGTTCGAGATGGAGGGATTATAATTAGTTGTTAAAACAAAGCAGACTTGGTCACCTTGAAAGAAAACGCTCAAGAAGTACTTGGAGATCAATACAACGTGGAGATTCCAGGCAAACCCAATGTCCCCAGACAAAAATGCTAAAAATCAACGTTTTGCCGTTGGTGTAAAACAAATTTTGATTTGATCCCCACTCGTAGTTGTGTGTGATGTGTGATGAAATAGATAGATTCTAAATTAACATTTGAAAACAAAGATATATAATATATATATATATTCTATCAAGAACCCTGATAAAACGTATTTAAAACTGAGATTTTATGAAGTGAGGAATACTTGTCAAATATTCCAAACTTTAAAATGTCATTAAAAATTGAAAAAATCATTGTAAGAAAATGCAACTTATGGTCATTTCTTATGCAAGGCTTATATTTTAAATCAAGTACCCTATAAGGGCCGGTATTATAATGTCCCGATAGTGTTCCCTCTAAAGTTTATCTTCTAGATTGCTCTATTTGGTGTATTATGAGTGGCCGATAGCACTAACCTCCAGATAAAATTTAGTTAGCGGAGGATTTTTTATCTCCTGGTTTAGGTGGCAGATAGCTACTGTCGGGTGGATCATAACCACACTTTTAATTTCAAAATGGATTCCAATCTTTTTGACAGTTAGCAGTAGTAACTCTGATGATTGATTATGTGGTTCTTGACACGGTCAAATTACATGAATAAATAATTCTAATCCTTAAAGAGTATTCTAGACAGAAACAGCAAACTTTTATTAAATTATGCTTTAGGTAAACTGCAACTTATGTAGTGGTAAAAACACAACAATATCATTGCTCACTTTGGAGTAGGGGTTAGCAAGAAGTCTTTTGGAGTGAAAGGTTGCGAGTTCAAATCTCGTTCAATTTTTATAAACTTTTTTTGCAATTTTTTACCTAATATTTCACGTTTGCTGACCACTTTACTGTATGTGGTACAGAAATTTTTAGTTAAAAATGTTTATTTCTGGTACAAATAATTCTATTTGAGTTCATTGCTAGCAGGTTGGAGTCCATATCACACCCATTCCTCTCAAAATAAAAGGCACAATAGGGTTTAAAAATTAATAGGTTTCAACGATCTGAAATATTTGTTTAAGCCTCCGACCAGTCCATACATACCCCTCGCCTACTCATAAGTAGGCTATGACCTGGGATAAAGGCTGTCTTGAACTTGGGCTTGGGGAGATGTGAATTGAAAGGCGGAAGAACAATAATTGCAAATTACCGGTGGTGGTGGCTCTAGCGTGTAGCTGTGTCAGGAGGTCACGGGTCCGAATCCCACCACTGTCAATCCTGACTGAAAGTTTTCTTGACATTCGTTTTCCAATTTCTCTAAACCCTAATAACCTATCTGAATACTGTCGCACCGGTAACAACGATGTGGGACCCTAAAAAGGGCCTTCATTTATCATTAAAACCCAAATTTATTTTTGAAATGGTAACTTGGGAGCATGGGCAGATATAGTTGCTAAATAGCAGCAGCAGCAAGCAAGACTTTTGTACCATGCTCATTGTATAATTACAAAAAAATATTAGGCCAACTTTAAATTTTTTTATTATTGAATACTATTTAAAATCATGTGTGTTTGGTTTGTGACAACCTTCTACAGAGTACTTTTTTAATTCCCACCAAAAACTTTTCAAATTACCCGCCATTGGTAACAACCGAGGATCACTGCTATCTATATGGCATGTGAAACAGTATAAAATACATCTGGGAGACAGTGAAATCAAAAACAAAGGTGGGGTTTACCAACTCCCCGCTTACTATCGGGAGGTATTTGGCGGCAAGTTGTTCCTCATAAACGTCTTCATAGTGTTATCTGGAGGTAGCAACTATCCCCCAGGGCCCCGATTCATGTACATTTACCCCGGGTATAGGGGGTATAAGACGGTATAATGCAGGACATGGCAGGATAAGGCCTGGTTATGTCTAAAGCAACTCTCATCCAATCAGAAACTTTCAATCCAACAACAAGTACAACAAATGTTATTGCCACTCCCTTCCCCAGCCATGCAAATCAGCAGATTTGCAAAAGAACACAAAAAATTTTTGCACCATCTTTTGTTTCACATTTTTATTATTAAACGGGAAGATTGGGGTGAGATCATTAAAAGAAAAGAAAATGCGTATTATTGCCGTAAATTTTGGGAATAGCCTAGGACTATCCATACTATTGGTCATCTGCATAAGGCGTTTAGTAATCAAAACTAGTTATTTTTGCGGGATTTGTGTCAAAACAAGGTCGTGCAGGCCTAGGGTTGCCTAGGAGAGGCCAAGGGGTTGTCAAACGTGTTATGTTAGTATAACTTTTATCTAGTCCATAGCCTAATCGAACTTTAGGCCCACAACTGTTGTATTATGAAATTTTTCTACATCTGGGCCCAGGCCCGAGACGGTTTCTGATTGTTTTATGAGGGTAATGACAACTTTTCTCGTTTTACACATAGACGCAAAATTTAAAATGTCCGCCATCTGTTTTTCATATTTTCTTATCCCCGTGCGAGGCGGGGTAAGTCTTCATGAATTGGATTCGGAGTTATACCGCACTTATACCACCTAACTCTGCTTATACCGGGATAAAAATGTACATGAATCGGGGCCCAGATAGCTAACCGTTACTTTTATCGGGACATTATAATACCGGCCCTAAGTTAGGAATGTAGGGTGTATACTAATAAAAAATACTTAACTTTATGTGTAATCATTTATACTTTATAAAAAAGTAATGTAGGCCCCTAGTTGTTACAATACATAACAGAAACATGCATTTGTTTTGGTAGCATCCATACCCATGGAGCCACTGCATCCAAATTTTCAGTCTTGTTAGTTCACCCCACCACCAACAGATGGAGCCTACTGTCACATTTCTATATAATTCCACTGCCTTCTGGTTTTCATACCTTTCTGGTCACAAGAGTAACAGCAGCAGAAATCTTCCTTTTTGATTGTCCGTGTTTGTCGTCGCCATCGGGGAGGTAGTCAAAGGGAAGGGGAAAGTCCCCGACGACGACCCAGATCTCGCCATTAGTTTCAGGGAGAAAAACTCCCGTAAACACGGGCCAAACCACGAGAAGGTTGCGAGTAGGAATTTGATGGCTCTGCATAACAAAATTACGTAGACCTTAGCCTAGACAGGACTAGGGCCTAGCCCTCGATTGATATTAACCTTAAATCAAAAGAACTAGCGTAGCGCTAGGAATAGGCTAGGAATAGACCTATTTGTTTGCTTGTGGTGGGTCTAGCTTGGCTATAGTATAGGCTAGTAGTAGGCCTAGGGCCTATCTATGGTCTACGTAGTTACGCCTGGACATCTCTACTGTTAAAATGCATGAACGTACTGTTACACATCGCCCCACTCTAAACCACTACAAGAGACAACAAAGCCTCTTTAAACCGAAATTCAAACTTGGTTCATACACTACCTCTCCCCCTTTAAGTACTCAAGCGTATCTCGACGTGAATAAAAAAATTTCAATTTGCATATTAACGATAATTACCTAATACACAATAATGCAAAAAGAAAAAGTAGGCTTCCTGAACTACTTAGATAATTCAGGTTAAAATTTGAAGTCGCCTATCCATAGCATGGGACATGGAAATAATACACTTTTCGAAAGTTTTTGT